>APFE030657833.1:78752-224334 GCA_000404065.3 Pinus taeda
ATACTAGCGATTACCCCATTACTATTGTAGTTATACCCCTTATTAATATCATTGTGCCCCTATTGTCCCCATATTGTTATTACTGTGCCCCACAGAATCCATCTATTATTATTTTTGTGGCTTTATATTATTATTGTTAGGTTGGCTAGGTTATATTGTGACTCCTTAGACTCCTATATATAGAAAGGAGGTTTTGTCATTTGAATCTTCCAAGAATTGTTCATTTATGTAATGTAAAGGAGGTTGCCACCTTGAAGAGGATAAATTCTAAGGCGTTGATCTATCCTTTCTATCTTTCTCTTGAGCTGGTTACATAACATATTTAGAGGAGTGGGAAACGAAGATCCAGACCAATTCTAGTTCGTGGTAAGAGCACTATGGGAAGCACAGGGCGTCGTGGATAATAATATTAAAAGAGATAAGCTGGTGAGCATGCACAAGATCATGCATTAACGTGTTATATCAAGGATTCTAATGACCACTCGAATGCAGGAACTGTAGAGATCCAGGCCACGCTGAAGAGTGAATTTAGCAGGCCAAAGTCAAAAACACAATCAATCATTAGGTTTAAAGAGATCACAATGCTTCCAAGCAAGACCCCCTCGGATCTGGATCAAAGGCTGAAGAGTACGATCTGTGAAGAAAATATGACGTTAATAGATGCACAACATCGTGCATGGTTTGTGGCCTCCCTTACGCCACACTTAAGGATGACACTGTCACAGCAAAAACTTTCCACCTAGGCCGAATCGTTGGAGACAACAATGAGATTGCATGAGACCCCTATACAAGACCCTAGGTTGGGAGTCAAATAAATCCATGCACAACTACAAAATCAGTGTCTGGAAATGCAAAGTTTGAAATAGGACAGGACACCTCGGTCGGAGGTGTGCGAGGAAGTATGGTGCATAAAATGCAAAGGCCAAGGGCATGAAAAAGACCATTGTCTAGTATTCACGAACTACTTGGCAGGAGGAGGGCCAATGTCATTAAGACCGGAGGCACAGGTAGGGTTGAATGCAGCGTCTACATTATGGTGTGTGATCTTCCAGATAGGAGGAAAATACACCACAGATAATTTTCATCTGTTGCAAAAGTATATGTAGATGTCCCAGCAATTTTTTTGTAATTTCTACAGTTTAGTAGGCCATGATGAATACACCTGCCGAAGCTATGAACTAATGATGGGTCAGACCCCTACCTACAGGGTGCAGACCAAAACGTGAGCCCTCGACCCAAATGCAGGGATGGCGTGCGCTGGGTTTCACTAGCGCTACCGGGGTCAAGGTGGAATGGGGCCAAGTAGGGGTCGCGGACAACTAATTTGTTACAATTGCGAAGGGTTGGGGCATTATGCCCACGATTGTACAAACCTGACAATAATATCATGTCGGTACTGTACTCAGTTTGATCATGAGGTAGAAGAATACCCTTCGTTGATAGCGAGGATGCATGAAAAGGGGGTACTCCAGCCCCTTCTGACTTAGAAATTATATATGATGAGGACTAAGCCACACAAAGAAGAACCAAATGTAAACATGATGCTCAGGAGTGGTATGACCACATGAGATGATAAAGGGAAGCAGCTAGAAGAAAGTGTGTGGGTTTGCAAAGCTCCTACAAAGGCACCCGAGTTTCATTTAGAACACGCGAAGGAGACATTCATGGAAGCTAAGAAGAGCTTCACATATGCCTCCACTTTAGGTAGTAAGGATCAACTAGAACTAGGGATGGATCCTTCAATGCTCACTACCTTTCTGGAGACATGCATGAAACTACTACATGATAGCAAGGTAGTCAAAAGACTACAGGAACTTATCACTAGGTGCGAGGGGTCAGTATAACTGCACGTGGCCCAGAAACTTGGAAAACATGCATTACCCACAGGAAGGGAAATGAGGTTGACTGCGCAAATAGGTGAGTAGGAAATGGATCAGGTAGTCTTGCATTTTGGTTTGGACGCGAATATAATACCAAAGCAAACATGGGAACGCATGGGCAGACCCACGCTATAATGGTCCCATATTTAGTTATGAATGGTGAACCAACAAAAGATTTTTCCCATGGGAAGATTACAAGGAGTAACAGTCGATATTGAAGGTGCGGGTGCATAGGTAGATTTTGAAGTGATAGAGATTGTTGATGAAAACAATCCTTATCCCACACTACTAGGAATAGACTGGGCCATCGATATGAACGAAGTCATAAGTCTGAAGAAGTGCAAAATGATCTTTGAGAAAAAGTCACTACGTGTGGTAGTATCGCTAGATCGAGCCAAAGGAGTGCAATACACTGAACCGATGCGCGACAATGATAGTGATGACAATATTGCCTGTATCTACAAGATAATTGCGCAAGGAGAGGATTGGGTGAATATGATTGTAGATGGAAGGATTTCGTGGGAGCGAGAAAGCTCCTGCACTTCGGATTCAAACGAAGAGATAGAGCGATGGAAAAATCAATTACACGAAGTAACAATGCTTAATTGCAACATGATGGTTAGACCACTGCATCGCGTGACAACAGAGGCAAGGGGGCTACTGACATATGATGGATTGTCAGTGGTGGATGAATTTATGAGTAAATTTGAAAGCACAATACCAAAACAGCAGTGGTTCGATGCGCCGAAGTGGGCACTGCGCGCAACAATTGCACGCTGGTGGGGCACGCATCAAGGAAATTTTGAGGACTGGCATGGATGCAGAAGGTTGATGCGCCTACATTTTGGAAAACCCCAGATCTGAATGAAAGCCAATTAGCAGGGGTGAAACTACTTGCTCGCACACCTTTGTCGATGGGTACAAACATATGTTGTATAGCACGCATAAGCACACACCAGCCACAAACTAGAGAATCGGAACAAACCACAATAGCAGGAAACGTCACATGCACTTCCAATTCTCCACAACAAAGCCTTCGATAGGGTGTGTGGAGTACTAAACAAGGTTCACTAGGTGGGACAAAATGATTGGGACCTGCGCGTGCTAGCAGTTCAATGGGGCTACCGGACCATGTGAAAAACCCTCAATGCGAAGATGATTCTAAAGGTGCAGAATAGAGTGGAGACCATAATTACTGAAGAAAATATAGAAAGGAATCTACATGTAATGGACCCTGTAGTGGTGTCAATGTGTGATGACTAGGAGGAAGAAATCAAACATCTACATGAGGTCAAACCTATAAGGATTCATGAAGCCATTCGATGAGGGAACCTTAGACTTCGAGAACTTGAAAAGGATCGAGTATAATTGAGGAAGAAAAGCATTTTGATGGATGCTAAGATCAAAAGGCTAGAAAACAAGATTGTGCAAGCACGTCTTGTTGAGAAACCAAGGATGACAGGGACAGATACAGATGATCATACCACTACATTAAATGAGTGTTGCCGAGAATTTATGACTGTACTACCATGGCTATGATCGTACCTCATGAAATGCAATAACCAAGGGAGCACACTACATATAGTAGAATGCACAGCACCAAGAATCGTGAAGGCAATTGAGGAGCTCCCATAGAGTACATTGAAAGGCAAGTTGAAGTCTCACACAAGTGGCTTGACCACCTGACTAGCCATAGGGGGCACAGTCTCAATGCTCCAGGCAGTTGAAAGAGAGCGTTAGACTCTAAAAGTGTCTGTTTGGGAGCTTCGCAATGAGGGAGGTGTGCGTAGAATCAACAGGGCACAAGGTTCGCTCCCGCGTGCGGGGGGCTATGCTACCGCGCAGGCAGGCTGGGAAGTAATGAATTAAGGACTAGATTTGCGGCAATCTGCTGCCAAGAAAGCATTGATGGCTCAGAAATATGTGGAATAGTCAGATTTCAATTCAAAAGGTGCTATAGAACTCCAAGGGCTGACCATGAAACAACACTTGTTCATTTGAGATTTGAGAAATTACGTAGAGCACAGAGTGTTGAGTGCCAAGCAATATTTGAGCCCCAAAGTTCATGAACAACCACAGATAGTTCAAACATAATGACGACTACCAGGAGAGGTGTGGGTTTTGCAGGAAATACTTCCATCAAAGCCGCGTAGAAATCCATAGTGTAGGATGTCCCCAGAGATGCTGGAGATGAAATGGAAATTCTGAAACCATCTCGGACGCGAAGACCCAAGAAGGATAAGTAGGTAGTAGGACTAGTCTACATGTCCCCGTGGAATTTGTGGTTCAGTAAACTCTCCATGGACGAAAAGGGCAGGGTTGTCACCATTGAGACAGATGAGGAGGAGGAGGACCTACAAGCTCTCGTAGATGAGATAGAAGCAACAGATGACATGGAAGAGGACATCCAGCCTGTGTACTCTACAACAAAATTTCCTGAGTACATTCCTCCATGGAGAGAGAAAGCTAAGATACCCAAGGATTTGGATGCCACTAAGAGCGCACTCCAACCCCAATCCTCCACGATGGAATTGTGTTTGAGGGCTCGACCTTGGACCGCATGCCCACAACGAAGTTTAAAGATTGGGACCTCATGGATAGCGAGAATTTCCCACATTTAGAGACTAAGAACCTCATGAATCAGAGTATGGAGGGGTTAGTTACAACACTAGAGCCACAGAAATGGTTTTGCGATGTGGAGAAGGCAGAACTATTTCAGCTACTATGGATTCCACACTTTCACCACGCACCTATCACAATTTTTGTCATCAGGAAGTTGCTTTGCCTGGTGTACGATGGGTACATATGGCTAGGGGAGCCTATTCCCATCATGACAGATCTTATCCACATGATTTCCCGGCTCCCCTGTAAGGGAAAGGACCCCACGAAGATAACCAGAAAAAGTAGAGATTTGGTGCTTGTGGAGGCCATGAAGAAGAAATACAAACTAGAAAAGAAAAAGAGGGGTTACGCAATCAACAACATTAAAGATAAAGGGGTGCACATAGCCACCCAACTCTTGGCGTGAAGGTAATGTGACAATGTCATGGATATTAGGTACTAGCTTCGGTAGTTGCGCTGGTAGAACAATGCGCCAAGGGGTTCGAATTCAATTGGGCTGAGTTCCTCTACCAGGAGTTCCTAACTAAACTATAAGGAAGCCTAGGAGCAAGGCAAGACCTTCCACTACACATGGTTGTTCTTGTCTATTTTACTGGTAACAGGGGAACTGCCTGAGGATATTCAGTTCCCTAATATTGAACATGACTTACCAGAGGCTGCAAAGTACACGCCGCTTTGGTCTACTAAGGATGCCACGCGGATCCGTGAAACAAAAATCTTCTGGATGCTCAAGGAGGCGAGCGACTAGATGTGGATCAATAGGAGGCCATGCCTGTCCCCCACAATGTACAACAATCTACAGAGCTTTGCAGAATTCAAGGTAGACATGCATAATGTGTATATCAAGGCACGTAAGGATTCGGCGCAGACATGGACCAAGCTCCCCTTCATTTCCATTTATGATGTGATCTTATCAATGCTAGAAGCATGGCCTTCTGAGTGATGCACCTCGGATCTCGCGGAGAAGGATAGAACAACAACACAAAAGTAGAAGGCTGCAACCAAGTTGCATATACCCCAGTTGGCCCAATAAAAGAACAACAAACAAGTGGCCGTGGAAGTAAGGGATGTCCACGAGGTAGCGAAAGAAACTGCTAAACAGACAAAGACCAGTGAAAAACTAGTAGTAGTACAGGCAACAGGGGCCACCATGACACAAGAGGAAGGGGGCCAGAACTTGTCTACAGGATAGGGAGCAGAGGACACAATAGAAGGTGCGGACCTGACCACAACATCCACCCAGCTGAAACGACTACATGTCACTGAGAGATTAGGTCCACGAAAAAAGGTCAAGGAATCCAAACTAGACATCGAACTGATTACAATGACAAAATGCAACCTCTATGACATCGACGACATGGTTTGTGAGGTCACCAGGGAAGCGCTCCAGGAAGCCATGACGGAGAAACAAATTGTGTTGGGGGCCCTAAGGGCTCAGTTGTAGGAACTTCAAGTGTGGCCCCCACAGGAAGGAGTAGTAGCCGCCTATGGTGCCATAGGTACATAAGTAGTAGAGCAGCTACTGCGCATGAAGATGGCCAAAACCATAGTGCTATCAGAAGGAGTGCTAACAACAAAGAATGAGGATGACAGAGCCGCGGTAAGGAGGATCAAGGGAATGAGCCTTAATTTGGCTGCCCTTCCACGTGACACATTGTATCAACTACATGATGACATCACAGCAAAACTTTGTACTAGGGAGGGCTACACGATCTAGGTATTGAGTGAGCAAAAGATGAACATCGAACAACTCAGCCTGCAACATGAAGAGCTAGTGTCACAGAATAGTAGATCATGCAAATAGTTGATGAAGCATGCTAACGTGTTCTAGAATTGTCCATCTCCGCAGACGTACCCACAAATATGCGGATCCACTGTCTGGAAAGTGGAGTCCGAAGCGCACATGAGGAAACAACGTGAGTACAACTGTAGTTGAACCTCCAGATCGTTGAGCTGCGGCTGAAGGCATAGCCTTCCACTCGTCTAGAATTTAAAGAACAACACATTAGCGCAATTCAAATAGGACTAGAAAAAATTGGATGGGTAGTGCAGGACTGTACCAGTATGTTGGACCAAGCTTTTGACGTCCTCACATCCTTGCAGGAGGACCCCAACATACAACGCTTGGAAAGAGAGCTGCATGAACTACAGGAGCAGTATGACAGTGTAAGGGGAACTTCGTAGACAGTCGTCCTCACCCAACGACTGGCAAAGATGTAGCAAGCAAGGGCACTAAAGGAATAGGTGGATGCTACAATATAGAAAGAGGCACTTCTCAAAGTGCGCGTCCATCCTTGGATTGATGAGGCCTTCACCATTATGGCCGTGATTGAGGGAAAGCACGCACAAATGCAAGAGCTATATGTGCTAAGACAGATAGTGGATCCTCACAAAGAAGCATCAGAGGAACGCATGCAGCAGGTCCAGAAAACTGTAGAACAGTGTGCTGCGGACCTCTCAGTAGTTCGGGACCATTTGGAGGGGCTGTGTGCCAAGATCACTACACCAGCAGAGTGACTCAGGATGAGTCACGATGATTGCGTTGGGGACCTGTTGGGCATGGAATCTCCCATAACATGTTTTGGAGCTCAAAGCCCAAGTTTTGGTCAAAGGTTTTGTAAGACTCCACAAATTACGGGTGAGAAGCATGAAGTATAGGTTAAGTCATAGGGTTGTCTGCCCTAAAATATTGTAATGTAATGTAAAGTCATGTCAGCCTACCCATGGTCAGCGGACCATGGGATTGTATAAATAGAGCAAGGCTCTATGTTGTAAAGATGGTGAAGAGAAAACGAAAGAAGAGAGAAGAATACGAATGGTTCGAGCTTAGAGTAGGATTTCTATGTGTATTGAGTCATAGTAGTATGGAGAGGCTCTGTAGCTCAGTGTGCAGAGGCCTAGTAGAGTACGCAATTGAGTGCGTGGACCCTTGGAGTTGAGTGCTGATGAGCCCTAGAAATGGGTAACTACATGGTTTCATTATGCTTCTTATTTCAATTTAATCCACAATTCTCATTTTTTTTTGCATGTTTTTTAATATATTTATGCCAATAGAGTGAATTGGGTTAGTCACTTTGCCATGTAGTCTAATGAATGATTATTGCAGATTTGTTGGACAATTTTGGACAAAGACAAGGAATTTATGAGCACATGGCAGCCAAAACTCAAGGAAAATAGGGAAAAGGACTTGTAGGAGGGGTGTCTCCTTCATTAATGACCCCATTCCTTGAATCATCCATCAACATCTCGGAGTACAAAGGCCCACATTTATGATTCCAAGGGGCAGCCGAGCAAGTCCAGTAGGACTGCTGTTATCTTCAGTTCTAGGAAGCCGAGTTCCTTGATTTTAGGAGGACTGCCGGGAGTCCCCATTTGTATAAATAAGAATGCTTCAAGCCTTAGTAGGTTAGCCAGTTCTTAGTATATTTTTTCACTTTTGTTCAGCATTGTGCTCAACTCATTTTCGAGCTCTTTTTGAGAACAGTTTATGTGATGTAACTGTTATTTTTGACAATGAAGATGAAACAGGTTTTGACCCAGCACTAATCCCTTTAAGAGGGCTGAAGCTCTTGGGTTAGGGCCCAACCCAAGTTTCCCAAAACCTCCTTTGTGTACTTATATGTCTTTGTTTCCATTCATGAGTTAATTTTTGTTGCATATACTCATTTTACTTCATTAGATTGGGTTGCTTTTGATGGTTAGAATAGTTGTTTTTGTTTCAAGTTTCTTAATTAAGTTGCTGTAGTGACAGAAAAAGATCCAAAAAGGCCAACAATAGGTCTTGATCTCCTTTCTCCCTTTGTGGGACTATGATTTGAGGTCAAGGCGCTACTGCCACCACCAAAAACACAGTTTTTGCTCTTCCATGCAACTTCTAGTGTGATACTTTGATTTGGAAAAGTTGATATTGGTTCAAATTCAATTGCTTAGATCATCTCATGTTCATTTACAATAGTTCTTGCACATGCTTTTCTGTTCATAAGGTACTGTTCAACATTTTCTGGTTGTAGGTCAGAAATTAGGTTGAGCTAGACAAAACTCTATTTTTTAGTTCTTGCTTTTGTCAGTTTTGAGAAGTAAATGTGCAGATCTCTTGCAGGACATCCCAGCTCAACATTCCTACATAAAATATCCAGCACCAACTCACTTGCCATAGATCCCCGAGCTCATTTGCCACATTTCGCTAGTCTGCCTTAATTCTTGTGCTTTTCCATAAAGTTGTTTTCTTGCCATTTAAACGAATCCAACCATATCCTTCGTCCTTGATATTCCTTGACAAGTTCTAGACCCCTCAACACCTTCATCCCACCTTCATTTCCTATTTCCCATCATTTTTCCACCTTCAAACCTCCAAAAACCACTTTCGACCTCCTCTTGTAGATCCTCTAGTAGAACCTCCTGTAGATCCCCTGCAGCCTCCTATAGGATTTCCTATGAGTGATTTTTTGAAGTATGATTGCAATGGAAGTCCTCGTAAGGGTACTAGGGACTTCTTAGGACCTCTCCACACCTTCCTCATCTTTTGAAAAGTCCAACTCCGTCTTCCTTTGCCACCAAACCTCTGCACAGTCACAACGAGTCAAATCACAAACATAATAATTCCATATAAAAATACTCAAAAGTACAAAAAGATGATTTCTTCTCATTTATTTTCAGAAGTAGCTTGAATAAATGCAATTTACCTTTTTAGTACTCAATGGAACTCATTTCATTAGTTTCCATCTCTTTTCTTGCAAAAGTAGGGTTAGTGGGTAAACTAGGGTTTGCTGGGGTTTGCGTTTCATTTCAGTTTTCCTTCTCTTTCTACAAGTAGAATAGCCCATGTAGAGTTAATTTTCTTCTATCACAGTAAAAGCTTCTTCTGAGAACTCATAGAAGTTTGCTTAAGCTCGTAGCGAACTTGTGCCAGTCGATCAAGTGACAGTGTGTAGTAAGAGGTAGTACTTGTGCATACAACATCGTCGCTTCCAAGTTTGTTACGAACTACCGGGTTGATAAAATTAGAGAAGGAAGCCCTAGGAGTTGAAACATTATTGCTGCAATACTGGAGCCCACCATTCTTTTTGGCACCCATTGCCAGAGAAATGTCAGAATGTTTTGTGATTTCTGGTTTTCTTCTATTTTCTACTACAACATTCTGCTAAGTAGTTTATTTTAGCAAAAGTAGAGTAGTTGTTTCATTTCAATTTTGCAATTTCAATTCTGCAAAAGTAGATTAGATGTTTCCTTCTTTCATTTCAAGTTTGCAATTTCATTCCAGCAAGCGTAGATTAGGCATTTCCTACTTTCATTTCCATTCTGCAATTCCATTTCAGCAAGCGTAGATTAGTCATTTCCTGCTTCCATTTCAGTTCTACAATTTCCATTTCAGCAAGAGTAGATTAGTCATTTCTTGCTTTCATTTCCACTCTGTAGTTTCATTTTAGCAATCCATTTCAATTAGTTGCAATTTGTTGTTCAATCCATTTCAATTTTGCAGCTACAAGAAAGAAAAAACAAAAATCACCCAAAAAGAGATTTCCTTTCATGCATCGTAGGAATAGAGACAATTCAGGAAAATTCCTACCCAACACCTCCACCACATCACTAAATCACCCTTCTGTCGTCTTTGGTGGCAGTGATCCAGAAGAAACTATAGGTGAACCTCTAGAGATATATGAAGATCTTATAACAGAAGAAGAGCAAGAAATTATTCCTCTTAAGACCATGGTTGAAAATAGAAATGTTAGAGGAAATGGGGAAAGAATAGAAGGTGCCTTTCCTATCCAAGAGACCAATAGGGACACAAAAATGAAAAACATAAGTCCTTCAGCCTTACCTCACTTCCATGGACTGACTACCGAAGATCCTGATACCTTCTTGTTTGAATTTGTTGTTCTTTTTCGAACCTGTGACTATGCAAAAGATGAGAAGAAGTTGAAACTATTTCCTTCTACCCTCAAGGATGCAGCATTGCGCTGGTTCATGAGGTTACCTGGAAATAGTATCACAACTTGGGCTCTAATGCAACAAGCCTTTAAAAATAAATACTAGGACTACTGTAGGCCAAAGGATACCAAGGAATAAATCTTCCGAATGACCATTGGAAGTGACGAATCTTTAGAAGACTATGAAGAGAGGTTTCAAGTCAGTTATAAAAGGGCTAGGTGCACACTTGACCCTGAGTCTCTGAAGTTGGCCCTGCTTAGAGGAGTCCCTGAAGACCTTCTAGATACCCTCCATTTGCTAGCTCGGGGATAAATCTACTAGCTACCTTATGATGACATAAAGACTATGTTTATAAACCATTCTAGGTTAGCTAGAAAGAGAGGTAGGGGAAGTCAACCTTTAGCCAGTACATCCTCATCCAGTTCGTCCCTTAGAAACGAAGTTGAGAATCGACTAGAAGATTTTAGGAGGGAGATGAGGCAAACTCTTGCCATGCAAATGGATACCTTGCATATCAAAAGGAAAGAAGAGGAAGCCGAGAGGGCTTTTCCAATCTTTTGTCCCAGGTGCACTAGAAAGCATCCTCGGAACGAATGTCCATTGCACTCTATAGAAGTGTGTTTAGTCTGTGAAGAAGGCCATCCTACGAATCAGTTCCCTTCCTTGCTCGGAATTAAAGCTGCATATCAAGGGGTTGAAGGAGCCATTGAACAACTCTATTTCATGAACCAAAGGAGGCCACATGGACCCAAACCTTACTAGCAGGGAATGCAAGGGACATCCCAGACTTATTACAACCCCAATCAAGCCACTTCCATGCCCTGTTGGGGTCCCCCTACTCATTCTTCCTGATCCAAACCCCCTTCTTGGTCGTATCCTCCTCAATACTAGGCTCCACCAGTTGCTCAACGAGTTTCACTCTTATGCTTAGCCACAACCTCAGTGGAATGCACCTCATTAGGGGTGGAGGCCCCAGTACAACTCTCCGCCCACTCTTTTGCCTCCACCACCTACGTAACCTCAACCATTGCCTCTTGCTCCACCAAGAAAACCCCAAATACCTACCCAACCGAACCCAAGCCCCAATAACAGACAGGCCCAACATGTATATAGTGGAGAAACATCATGTCCGACCTATGCTATGGAAATTCAGGAGAATAACCTACGATCTGGGAAGGTTCTCCTAGATAGCCAACCTCCTCCTAAAGAGGATGAGGAAGAAAAAAAGGAAAGTGAACCAAAATTCATTCCACCCTTTCCTGAGAGACTAACTAGAAACACACAACCGACCCCAAAAGAAACTGAACTTCTGGGAGAATTGAAATAGTTATGTGTAAATATACCACTTCTCCAAGCCATAAAAGATGTGCCTATATACAACAAGATGATCAAGGAGAAGTGCTTTAGGCACCCAGGCAAGCGCAAGAGAGATGCTCCAACTATCAATGTCATAGGACAACTGTCCGACTTGATGCTGGGGCAGGTAATATGTCCGAAATATCTAGACCCTGGGAGTCCTGTAGTTGATGTCCACATCAATGGCACTATAAACCCCCATACCCTGATTGATCTTGGGGCTACCATTAATGTGCTGACCAGGGACACTATGCTCAAGGTTAACCTTCAGGGTTCCCTCAGAAAGACCACAATAGTATTGCAGTTAGTAGACTGCTCCACTATGATCCCTGAGGGGATTGTGGAAGATGTGATGGTCTCTTTTGATTCTTGGGAGTACCGTATTGATTTCCTAGTTCTCCAGCCAAAGACAAAGCTCACTGGGTATCCTCTCATCCTGGGAAGACCTTGGTTGGCTACTACAGATGCCTACATGAGTTGTCAATCTGGGAACATGACGATCAAGAATGGGCATATGTCCAAGCAGCTAGTCCTATATCCTCCTATCCAACCTCTGTTAGAACATGATTTACTTCTTTGGTTGGGGGAGGAAGATGAGGATGATGTCTATTCTACACCATTGTGTATAGTAGAGGCTACCACGGGGGGGCCCACAAACTGAGGATGATCTTATTGAAAACTTGATTCAGAATCCACCCCCCAATGTGTTGACATCAGGAGAGTTGGTGGAAGAAACCTAGGCCAATCCTGTAGTTGAAATTTGTGTGGCTGATCCAACCTCTCTCTGAGTTAAGAATGTGGAATTCAGCCTAGAAAGAACCTTGAAGATGAACTCATCCCTATCCACCTCTCAGGAGAAAGAACTGTGTAACTCATTGGAAAACCACTTGGATGCTTTTTCTTGGAGCTATAAGGAGATGAAGGGAGTCCACCCTTCAGTCTGTACTCATCACATTTACATTAAAGAAGATTGTAAACCAGTCAGGTAGCCTTAAAGGAGGATGAATCCAACCCTTAAGGACATTTTCAAAGAAGAATTGCAAAAGTTGTTGGATGTAAGATTCATCTACCCCATCTCTTACAGCGAATGGGTCTCTCCTTTGGTGCTAGTGCCAAAGAAAAACGATAAGTGGAGAATTTGTGTAGATTATTGGGAACTAAACAAGGCCACCAAGAAGGACCATTTCCCTTTGCCTTTCATAGATCAAGTGCTAGATGGCCTGGCAGGGAAGAAGTTCTTCTCCTTCCTAGATGGGTTTGGTGGGTACAACCAGATCCAAATCAGCTCAGAAGACCAAGATAAGACCACCTTCACTTGTCTTTGGGGTACTTTTTCATACCAAGTCCTTCCTTTTGGGTTGTGCAATGCTCCCGCCACTTTCCAGAGAGCAGTACTGAGCATATTTGCTGAACTGGTTCATGACTCAGTGGAAATCTATATGGATGATTTTACCCCTTATGGTTCTAACTGCCAGGAAGCTTTGACTAACCTGAGAAAAGTTTTAGCCAAGTGTATTAAAATGAACCTATCCTTTAGTCCTAAAAAATGTGAATTCATGATGACTGAAGGGACCGTGCTAGGTCATACAATTTCTCAGCAAGGATTACAAGTGGATCCCAATAAAATTGCAATGATCCAAAGGGTCCCAACTCCTCAAAAGGTAAGAGATGTTTGGAGTTTCCTAGGCTTAGCGGGATATTATAGAAGATTCATTAAGGATTTTAGTAAGCTAGCCTTTCCATTGTTTGGTCTTTTGGGAAAAGATGATGAGTTCATATGGACTAACAATTGTCAAGAGGCTCTAGATACCTTGAAAGGTAAGCTAGTAACTGCCCCAATTTTGGGAGGTCCAAACTAGGTCCTACCTTTCCACATTCACACAGATGCCTCGAACAAAGCAATAGGAGCAGCCTTAGGGAAAGTTGATGAGAAGCTACCTTATGCCATATATTTTGTCAATAAAAACTTGTCCAAGGTAGAATTAAACTACACTGTAACCGAAAAGGAGCTCCTAGCTATAGTCCATTCCCTAAATAAGTTCAGACACTACATCATCGGCTATCAAACATTCATAAACATCGATCATGCTACAATTAGCTATTTGATGAATAAACCATATGTAAATGCTCGTATTATTAGATGGTTACTTTTATTGCAGCAATTTGATTTAACCATTGTTGATAAGTCGGGCAAGGAAAATGTTGTTTCTGATTTTCTGTCTAGATTAGAGTTGCCTATAGGTGTAGAAGGAATGGTGGAGGATCAAATGCCAGATGAACACCTATTTTCTATTTCAGTACTCTCTCCATGGTTTGCTGATATAGCAAATTACTTGGTTTCAGCACAGTTTCTGGCACACCTATCCTCAAATCTTTTTAAACTTGGCCTAGATCAGATTTTGAGGCAATGTGTCAGGGAGCAGGAAGTTTTAGACATTCTCTTAACCTGTCATGATGGGCCCTGTGGGGGCCATTTTGTAACAAAGAGGACTGCTTTCAAAATTCTGCCAGTAGGTTACTATTGACCCAGTCTTCATCAAGATTTTGGAAGATATAATAGCCAATGTGACTGATATCAAAGGATGGGGAAAGCTACTCCAAGGGATAAGATGCCCCTACAACCTCAAGTGAATTTTGAGCCATTTGAGAAGTGGGGCATGGACGTTGTAGGTCATATCAACCCTCCTTTAAAATAGAAATCTTACATCATTGTGTATACTGATTATCTGACAAAATGGGTAGAAACAAAGGTGATCAAGGCAACAACAAGAGAAAAAGTAGCTGAGTTTTTGAGGTTGAATATCTTCTACAAGTTTGGCTATCCAAGAGAATTAGTCACAGATCAAGGAAGTCAGTTTACATCCAATCTGATTGAAGACATGCCCACACATCACAAGATTAAGCACAGGACTTCCGCTCCTTATCATTCGCAAGCAAATGGACAAGTGGAAGTCACTAACAGAGATTTAAAGGGATTTTGACCAAGGTGGTGAGCAACAACAAAAAAGATTGGGTAGATCGATTGGTTGAGGTCACCTAGGCCTATAACACAACATGGAAAACCACCACAGGGTTCACACCCTATCAGCGGGTCTATGGGAAGAAGGCTCTGCTGTCTATAGAATTCAAATATAACACATTAAGGGTGGCAGCATAGCTGGACCTAGATCTCAACCATGCACAAAAGGAAAGGTTACTTCAGCTAAATGGATTGGATGAGTAGAGATTGTAGGCCCTTCTCCACTCAGAGGTAGTCCAACTTCGAAGAAAAATATGGCATGACAGACACCTCAAAGAAAAAAAATTCCAGGAAGGAGATTGGGCACTGTTGTATGATTGAAGATACAAATATTTCAAGGGCAAACAAAGGACAAGATGGTTGGGACCATACATAGTAGAAAAATGCAATGACAATGGTTCAGTCGTGAACTGGACCATTGATGAAGAAGCCATCCCCATGGTCATCAATAGGCATAGGTTGAATATCTACAGGAAGCCCCTTTCCAAGCAAGAATTCACTAAGAATTTGAGTAAAATAGTGTTGGTAGTGGAGCATGTCTCTGCCTCCACTCCACCCACACCCTAAGAAAAAAAAAGAGAAAAAAGAAAAAGAGAAAAAAAAATAGAAAAAGAACAAAAGATCCCTGGTGAAAACCTCTTGGAGGTGCCAAAGGTAGGTAGTGAGGGTGAAAACCTCCTAGAGGCGCCCCAACTGTCTCATAAAAAAAAAAGGATGAAAAGAAAAACCATAAAAAACTAACTTCTTTTGAATGCATTACTGATTGTAGGAGGGTCACACAAGAAAAAAGGACATCCTCAGGCTACATACACCCTTGATTTCTCATTCCTCCATTGCCATTGGCTTTTCCTAGGCCTTGTTCCCACTTGTTCTGAAAATTTTGCATGCTACATAAAACTCTGTGCATTCTATAGGAGGCTCCTGTAGAAACCACAGAGTGCTGAAAATCAAGTTTAGAGAAGAATGTGAGGGCTAGAAATTTGTCTAGAAGGCTTATGGACCTCCCTGCCACCATTCGTCCTTTGAATTATCCATTCCATCCCTACAGACCTACATTCCCACTTGCTTCTTTCTTCCGTGCATAGAAAACACAGAAACTCTGTTTCTTTTGTTTAAAAAAAAAAATGATGAAGAAGACAACAACGTTCTTCACTTGTTTCTTAGCTGATGTATTCTAGCTATTACTCCTTTCCTTCAAAACCTTCTTTAGCTGCCTCTTCAGTCCCCTGCTCAAGCATCAACTAGAAATATTAGAGGGAGAAGCAGCTACAGGAAATCCTACAGGATTCCAGTAATAGCTAATCCCTTTAAAAAAACAAGCTCTAGAGGTAGGGTCAATGCAGCCAAGATGTATGCAACATGCAAGGAGCGGTGCCTGATCGAAAATAACTAGCATAAGCCACCAGTTCAAAGGCCACGAGCACTAGTAGCAGTAACAATAAAAAAAACAAAGTGCCAAATTCTGAGCATGCAAAGCACTGTAGCGACTTATAGGTAAGTGGCTAAGCCCGTTCCTCTATTGTAGGAATATTATTTAGGAACTGCATGAACCATTGAGATGGTCGTGATTAAACGAAATTGGTGGCTAGCCTCATTTAGTTCAAACTACCCTCGTTGAGTTCAAACAAGCCTCATCCAATTCAAACAACAGCTCAGAAGGTGCAGTCAGCACGTGTGGTCCGTCAACTCGGGAAGAAAAACTCAGAACTGGTAGTGGTGGTGATGTATAACGAGAATGATGGAAGTGATGGTGGGTAGGAGACATGAAATACCATAATGGCACTAGAATAGGACCAATGGTCCAGATGGGGATAATGTACCCTTCTTGCCACCTCACCTTGTCACCGCAGATCACACCCTCAACTTAAGTACACTGCGGTAGCAGCCTTCACCACCTTTTTTTTCATTGGCATCGATGATTTCTCGGCTACAACAACTCACCTACCACCTTCAAAACATTTAAACAATCGCTCTCTACTATTTTCAAAACCCTCCCGCTTATCTGGCTCTACAGGAGCATTATTGCATTGCACAGGAGTGGAAACACAGTCTACAGGAGCCTTTCTATAGGAAGGCCAGAGAGCAGCTCTACAAAGGGAAAATTTGAAATTTTTGCCAAATTTGAGCTCGAAAAGAGGTAGGATTAGAAACCCACTCTGCATGTGATATATCTATACAAGGTGGTGGGATTAGAAGCAAAGTATTGGGTTGAAAAAGGAATGGAAAGTGAACACAAAAGTATTCCTGTGTTTTTCTGAATTCTATACAATCATCCATTTTGCTCTTTGCACTAAAATTCTGTCTTTTTCTTACACGTATTTTCCTGTAAAAAAAGGGGATGCAACCATAGAAAATCAAGCCTGTGAAAAAACAAATTTGCATTGGGAAGTCTATTTACTTTGTGAGAAAGAAAAACATTGTTTTATATACTCTCTGTTCTGTCAAAATATTGATTTCCTCCAAAAGCCTGAGAAGTATATTCAAGTTTAGAACAGGGTTTGAAGGGAGGGAAAAATTGCAAATTGATGTTGTGAAAAAAGAACACAAAAAATTCCCTCTCTGGTTCTAGAAAGACAAACCTCAGCTATTCCTCTATTTCCAGTTTTGAAATTTTGTTGCCTTCCTCGTCACCTAAGCATTTCTAGCAGTCACTAAACATCATGACAGAGGGTTTTATGAGAAATGAGCCTCTGAACTCCAACAAATTGCATGAACACCGAGAAGTGGTAGCCCTCTCTACCAGGGCAAATTTGATGCCTTTCTTTGAGAGAATTCATGGGTATGATGAGGAAGTGACAAAGGAATTTTTAATGTCCTTAAGATCCCATTCAAAAACCCATGCTACAGTTAGTTTCAGTGGTACAATAGAATTTATCAGCAGAATCATAGGTCTTCCACTTAGGCTCCCCTAGAGCAAAGAAGAAAAACCACTAGGACAGGTTGCTAAAAAGGCATTTTTCCAGCCTAATGAACATCCTGTAGAGGCTAATAATGGGATTAGAAGGACAGGTATACCTCATCCATGGGGTGAGGTCAACTACCAGATCATGAAATATATCTCCTGTGGAGGAAGATACAATATAGTCTATGGTTATCATTTCAAATTATTGCATGAACTAAGATTTGGAATAGACCTACCTACATCTAGAAAACTTAGTCTGCCAGATTTTCTCCTCCAGTCTTTGATAGAGTGTGGCACCAAATTGAATGCAGGGGTTCCAGACCAATTGGCTCACCATGGGCTCATTAAGTTGTTGGTAGAGGATGCCCTCCACACATACAACATCCCTATAGCTTGGGAAATTTTCAGGAACATGGATAGAGAAGATGACATAAAAATTCTCATTGATGACCTTAGCCCATCTGGGATTGAAGAGGAGGAGCAGGAAGAGGAACTTGAAAAGGAAATCCATGAGGAAGCACAAAATATTCAATTAGAAGAAGAAAAAGAGGAAAAATAGAGAGAAGAAGAGAAACATGACACAACCACAGTTGAACCTAAGGCAGAGAAGGAAACAACATCAAAAGCAGAGAAGAGGAAGAGGACAAAAGCTAAGAAGAATAAGACCAAGACATCTTAGAAAAAGATTGCCACAGGAAAGGCATGAACTCAACAAGAAAAGGAGAAAACACCACCAGAGATAACAGAAACAAAAGCTAAAACACTAGACACAGGCAAAACTATAGACGATGAAGAAGAAAAATAGCAAGAAGAAGTGTCATTTGAGACACTAGCAAGGAAAGTAGCAGTTGTTCTTGCTGCACTTAGCACTCCAACTAAGCAAAGGGGGAAACGGAAAAGGTAGACATTGATGTATTTCAAAGCCTAGAGGAGCACCAAAATCAAGGTGGGCAAGCCCCAGCCACCTTCGAAAGAACCCATTATCATTGAGGATGCACTTACTGTGACAAAGGAGGAATCTCCCTCCAAAATCTCCATCACCTATGAGAGAGGGAGTCCTAGGACCTCCACCTGGAAGGAAAGGATCAGATTAATGGACTCTAAAGTAGTCATACAGGTGGCACAAACCTCTCTACGGGAGACACTAGCCAAGCTCAAAGAAATTGGAAAACTAGAAAGGAAGGCAGAGGAACAGTCCCAAGAGGAAGGTAAGGCAAAAGAAATATGAGAGCCTAGACCTCAACCTGACTTATGCTCCTATTAAAATCTTCTGGAGCGTGGGAAGATCATCCCACAAAATTCACACTGCCTCTTTTCTTCAAAATAGAAAAGGAAAGAGTCAGGACCCACACTTGGATGCAGATTGCAAAATCTAAAGGCGTTGAAGATATAGGGAACATGGAAAACAAGTTGAGAGAGATGAGCAAATAATTGAGCATGGTAAGGCACACAGAGAGCATCAGAAGAGCTCAACTGTAGGAAGAAAATGAACTGTTGAAAAAGCAGCTACAAGAAAGGGAACCTCAAGGAGGAAATAAGCTATCAATCTTGGAAGGACAACATCAAAAAGAGGGACCCCAGGCAAATAGTGAGGCAGCAGAGAAACAACAACAAGAAGAAGAACCACAGATAGATAGTGAGACACTGATGAAACAACAACAAGAAAAAGAATCTCAGATAGCAACTGAAGTGCTGATTTTGAAAAGGCAGCTGCAGGAAAGGGAAGTCCAGTTAGCCTGCATGGCCAGCTGGGCAATGGAGGCATTGCAGTGCAGACAACCAGCTAAATCATATGCACTATATCTCAAAGATCAGTGGCTCCAATTCCAGATTAAGACACTAGCCCAGAGGGGCACAATACCATTTCAAGATTGTGGCCAATTTATGCATTTATGCAATCATATTTCAGCTGAGGATAAAGCAAAGCTAGCAGAATTTTACTTACACAACATGGCACTTCCTGACATGAATTTATGGGATCCAAATGCTGCATTGGGAGACTTACAATGAATGGCTATGGCTTCCTAGATGAGCCATGAAGAAAAGAGGGTAGTGGAAATTAAAAAAATAGTGGCAAAAGAGCTAAGTGAGCCCCTGATGATAAGGGCAGAACTAGTAGAACCCTTAGCTCTCATCTATGCCCACCAACATATTGCAGCCAATCCTCAAGTTCTCCCTGATTATGTTGGGAAGCAAGCATGGGCTATTGCTCATTTTGAAGATATGGAGAGATTGTTTGGTGATGACTGCCTTCATGCCTACATGAGAAGGTGGAATACATTTCCGCATAGCCTAAGGATCAAGGAGTATCACTCCCCAAACAAAATGACGGAATCCATGAGGAGAGTGCCCCTATATAAACACTCAATGCAAAACTTGAAAACCAACTAGATTGGTCTTAAATTCAGTCCTCCATTGCTGCTAGGAGTGTTGGAAGGAGTTAAGGAGGAGGAAGAACATAAACAATGGAAAGAAGTGAACAGGAAAGTAGGTTTCCATGATAGAGAGGAAGACATCACATCAAAGGCTTGGGATGTCAAGGAATCTGTCAGAGCTATTAAAGATGAAGAGCTAGATTAGTTGCTCAGAGGATGAGCAACCCAATCAGTAGGGGGGTGATGATGAGCCCCAGAAATGGGTAACTACATGGGCTCATTCCACCTCTTATTTCAATTTAATCCACCATTCTCATTAGTTTGTTGCACATTTTTGAATATATTTATGCTAATAGAGTGAATTGGGTTCATCACTTTGCCATGTAGTCTAATGAGTGTTTATTGCAAATGTTTTGGACGATTTTGGACAAAGACAAGGAATTTATAAGCACATGGCAGCCAAAACTCAAGGAAAACAAGGAAGAGGACTTGTAGGAGGGGTGTCTCCTTCATTAATGACCCCTTTCCTCGAATACTCCATCAGCAGCTTGGAGTACAAAGGCACACATTGATGATTCCAAGGGGCAGTCGAGCAAGTCAAGTAGGACTACTGTTATCTTCAGTTCTAGGAAGCCGAGTTCCTTGATTTTAGGAGGACTGTTGGGAGTCCCCATTTGTATAAATAAAAATTCTTTGAGCCTCAGAAGGTTAGCCATTTCTTAGTATATTTTTGTACTTTTGTGCAGCATTGTGCTCATCTCATTTTTGAGCTCTTTTTTAGCATAGTTTATGTGATGTAACTGGTATTTTATATAATGAAGATGAAAAATGTTTTGAGCTAGCACTGATCTCTTTCAGAGGGCTAAAGCTCTTGGGTTAGAGCCCAACCCAAGCTGCCCAACACCTCCTTTGTGTACTTATATGTTTTTGTTTCCATTCATGAGTTAATTTCTATTGCATATACTCATTTTACTTCATTAGATTGGGTTGCTTTTGATGGTTAGAATAGTTGTTTTTGTTTCAAGTTGTTTAAGTAAGTTGCTGCAGTGACAGAAAAAGATCCAAAAAGGACAACAACAGGTCTTGATCTCCTTTCTCCCTTCTTGGGACTATGATTTGAGGCCAAGGCACTACTGCTGCAACCAAAAACATTGTTTTTGCTCTTCCATGCAACTGCTAGTGTGATACTTTGATTTGGAAAAGTTGATATTGGTACAGATTCAATTTCTTAGATAATATCCTGTTCATTTACCATAGTTCTCTTTCATGATTTTCTGTTCATAAGGTACTGTTCAACATTTTCTGGTTGTAGGTAAGAAATTAGGTTGAGCTAGACAAAACTCTATTTTTTAGTTCTTGCTTTGGTGAGTTTTGAGAAGTAAATGTACAGATCTCTTATAGGACATCCCAGCTCATCATTCCTCCATAAAACAGCCAGCACCAGCTCACTTTTGATAGATCCCCTAGCTCATTTGCCACATTTCACCACATTGTGCTAGCTGATCAAGTGACAACCTACAGTAAGAGCTAGTACTTGTGCATATAGCAACATCGCTTCCAAGTTTGTTACAAACTACCGGGTTGATAAAAGTAAAGAAGGAAGCCCCAAGAGTTGCATCATTATTGCTGCAATACTAGAGCCCACCAAGTGCACAGGGCGATGTCGAGTCTGTAATCGAGATTGAAGATTAACA
Source organism: Pinus taeda (assembly GCA_000404065.3). Lineage (NCBI taxonomy): Eukaryota > Viridiplantae > Streptophyta > Pinopsida > Pinales > Pinaceae > Pinus > Pinus taeda. The sequence goes on from APFE030657833.1 coordinate 100,529, forward strand.
AAGAGAAGTTGATTCTTATTTCTATGTATTTGTTGTACATTGCCTTCTTTGTGTTTATATTGGTTTATTTATCACACACACTGATATGATTGTTGAATATGCTATAATAATCATTAATCTTACACACACAAGTTAAGTAATCAGGTAATAAAATATTAAATAGCAAGGAACTTGGGTATTATACAGGTTGCACCCCGAGTAGGGCTACATGGAAACAACATCATAGGTTGTGAAGGAATAACAAGTGCGTGCAAGGTCAAACTGCAGACCTCCAGAAGCCCATCAGACATCCCCAGGGTGTGGAAACTTGGTTCTAGCACCCTGCCATACTACTTCAGGTGAGACCTCAGTCCGCGCTCCACAGACTGTTGCCAAAAGGGCTAGTAGTACCAGGATTTGCTTGGCTAAATCACCTCTGAACCTAGGTCAGACCCATACAAGCCAACATTGATTGATGAGAGTGTGAGATGGCTACCCACAAATAATTCGTTAAATTAAAGATACCTATGTGCATATAACCTATTGTTGATACCCTAACTTGTCTTTTCCATATGTGCTATTATTGATACTCGAGAGTGCTTTTGGAGTGCTTTGTCATGTGCGTAGCCATCATCATATGGAAAATTTGGGCTCGTGAGTTTGGAAATGGTCGACATCATTTAGAAATTGCAGATGTTGAATTGTTTTATAGTTCACTGGAATATTCCTCTATCAATATAGAAAAGGAAGACATATTGTGGTTGTTACCATCGCCTCAGATTATCCATAAGATTATTTATTTGAAGTACATGCATTTAATGGTATGCGATTAGCATCCTTAGGTCAATTCTTTTATTTGAGTTTGTTGAAAATTTTGTATTACTTTCAACTAACTTCTAGTTTTGTTTCCATTCTCCCGTTCCTGTCTTGACAATATCTTAATCTATTAATGATCAATGTTATGCCCACATAATGTTTTTTCAGGATTAGAAATACTACCTTCTCCATGCAATCATTTTGGTGGACAGAACTAGATGATAATGCATAGATTGTAGAAGTGGCCTGCACTCGATTTAAATCAAAGTTTTCCATATTTGACAAGGTCTCCATCTTATTTTTGTTTTTTATACCTTCCCAGATTACCTCTTCTTGTCATGCAAGGGGTGCATCCATTTAAAAGTAACTAATCCATCTGGTTGATTCTTGAGATCTTGGTTGCTAAATTGGGATCTCTGTAATGTAGGTGGAAGTTAATTGGAGTAGTGCAGCTCCTGTGTACAAGTTCTTGAAGTCCAAAAAAGGTGGAAATTTTAGAGAATAATAAAGTGGAACTTGATAAAAACTGAATATATTAACTATAAACTAAATGGATCTCCAGGTGAGATACCTGGAGAGTGTACAAACACTCATACAAGCCCCTTTTTCATTGATTTAGATGATCCTCAAATATATAGGCTTTCACACTAACGGTATGGTTTCAACAACTCCCTAGATATTAAGATATGAGGTCTAAGATTAGAGTCTCAAAGCTATGATCATCATAACAATAACATAAGTTTAGATTTCTCCATTACTTCCAACACTCCCCTTTAATGGAGAAAGGGTACCAAACAATAACATACACCTGCTAGTCTAGCCTCAGCTAGGCTTACAATTAAAACTTGAAAAACTTGGTAACAAAGATTTTCATTTTGGTCTTTTTTCTTGTGAGCCCATACTTTCATATTGAGTTGAAGCTTCATCTTCACTTTCCTCACCATGAGGTAGTGATATATCTTCACCTCATTTCTTCCCTAGTTATGGAAATCTTGAATTCTTATTCTCGCCCTTCTCAAATTATGACAGGCTGGATAGGGGAATTTTCCCTCTCACTATTTCCAGTGTCAACCATATGAAAGTCAACTATGATGTCTTCATCATTCATTGATGTAACGTATGCACACAGAGAAATGTTAATGAGATCATCACAATTTAAATTCTCTCTATCTTTGTCTTCTTCTGCCATGTATTTACAATCAGTTTCATGTGGCTCGTTCAATTGATATTAAACACTTTGTTCCTCTTTACACCCTTCCTGAAGATCAGGTCATGTGTCTTCAATATCAGGATCTTGCACAACAGATTGTGCCCCTTGATTCTCGTGATCATCAACAAAACCACATTGTTTTTATGAAATTTCTTCTGACTCGAACATACTACTCATGTTAATGCCTCCAAATGCCCACATGCGAAAAAAATCATCATCAGAATAAAAAATATCTACAAATATCGACATGTCGATAAAATCCAACTTATCTTGCTTTATCTTACTTCGAGATTTCTTTTTGACTCCACACAGTCATCTAACAAGCTCCAACAACCCTGTTACTACGTAGGTGGGAAACTTCTCCCTTTGGCAGCTCTTCAATTGTAGAACATTATAAACTGTGGCCTTTGCGCCAAGCAGTTCTCAGTGCCCTCGGCTCTGGCGATGAGCAATAAAACAAACTCTCACAAGCTAGAAACATTATCAATATCTAATTCTGATGTATGTAATTATCAATTTCTGATAACACATATTTTTGAAGATGGGTTTAGATCAACAATAACTTTTGTGTTTTCATTATGGCATATAATAACTAAGAAGAAAATTTACCCAATTGGTTTTGGGATCTCCACAATCTGCAACTTCTAGGTTTATCAAACAATAAGATTTCCAGGACAAATATGCTAGATGACACTATAGCAATACCAGATCTATGGCTTGGATGATGATTTGGTTTGAAACCAGGCAGATAATTTGTCCTGTCAAGCTGATTATATAATTCTGCCCCTCAAGAATTAATGCTCAGAACTAAGAGCAAATCACCCTGAATGGCATTCGCCACTTCATCGTAATCTTCGACACCACTTACAACAGATGTTTAAGATTTTTCTTTGATTAAACGCAACAACATTTTGTAGCCTCCGGTGATTTCGTGGCCTCTTGCATGCCTCCACGGAATTCCACGCAACGGCCTGATCTGGAAATCCAACAATCCAAGTTGTTGTCGATCTCCTCGCTGCCTGCAAACAAAAGAAAATTGAGATCCGACCTCCTCAGCCTCCTCTTGGTGACCTTCGGGCATGTCCAGCCTCTTGCAATCTCTTCACAACAGAAGTAACCACACAACACCAATTTTTTTTTTGTTGTTCCACATGGTCGGTGTGATTTACCACGGAGGATTCACGTCGTTCAACCCTTCAATAGCGCCATTCCACTCCTCAGTCATGCTAAAATGTGAAAATAAAATGCATTGAAGTCTCACAATGGGATAGACACAATTTTTCCCCCAAACCACACGACGATTTCGCCTCAGCCACACTGAGAAAATCCTTCACTCAGCATACAGGTTCCTCGGCCCCAACGCTCTAATACCATGATAAAACTGAATATATTAACATTAAACTAAATGGATCTCTAGGTGAGATACTTGGAGAGTGTATAAACACTCATACAAGCCCCTTTTTCATTGAGTCAGATGAGCCTCAAATATATAGGCTTTCACACTAACAGGATGGTTTCAACCACTCCCTAGATATTAGGATATGAGGTCTAAGATTAGAGTCTCAAACCTATCATCATCATAACAATAATCTAAGTTTAGCTTTCTCCATTACTTCCAACAAAACTTCACTAAGTTTTTGGTGGACAAAGATGGAAATGTTGTTGAGCATTGGTGTGTCTGGAAAAATCCCTTTTCTTAGTTTTGTATGCTTTCTTTGTAGAGATTCTAGCTGTCTACCTAGTCTTTTTGTGTATGAACTTAGCATTGAAAGGGTTTTCATTTAATGGGATGCATGCCTTAAAGGATTATTTACTAAAATTCTCCATTGCAAACATAGTTATTAATATTCTTCATTTCGTGTTTGCAAAAAGACGTGAAGAAGTTGTTAGGAATTGCTTGAGTATGTTAAGAAACAACATATTATAACCTTTCCATTGGGAAGAAGGAAGAGGTTATTAGGAATTGCTTGATTCTATCAAGAAACAACATATTATGATGAGTCGAGCCCACGTTAACACACCTCCCACAGTGATCAATGCGGGAATAAAGCGAAAATTAATAATGAACAGTAGATTTGGTGTAAGGTTGATTCGCCGGTGGTTGATTGTAATGATGTGGATTTGGTCCTTGGAACCCGCACTTGTGATTGGTACTCCCGACTTTGGTTATTGGACAAGTGTCCTCCCTTGGGATCCTCGAGCCTACCTTGGTATGGGTGATCAAACCCTAACCTGAGTCATTCGCTCACACATTCTTTCGGTCTTGTGAGCTCTACGTACTCGGTCGACTCTGGTAGTTTTTGGTATGAGGTTTTACTATTACGAGTTTTGGTTTAGGGTTTTAACTTGAAAATCTCTTCCCTTCATCTGGTATAAGCTCTGTCAACACTGTAGGTTCAATCTTTGCCTGGTTTGCACCTATTTCTGGTTGTTTGTTGTGTATTTGTGGCTTGCTGTTATGTCTCTGTGCATTTTTTTAGCATACGGTGTTAATGCCTGTAATTTCCACGGTTGTTGTGCTCTTATGCCAGTTGGAACTGTTCCAGGCAACAATCTTCTAGTTTTTAATCGCCCTTCCTCGGGTCCATGTGGAATGCTGTTGCAACTTCTTTGGTTCCTTCAACACTTCAAGGTAAGTTCCCCTAGTTCCACGCTGTCAGTATTTACTCCTTTTCTCTCAGTGAACTAACGTCTTTGCCCCTTGTGAGCAAGGTGACCTTGTGGAAATTCTATGGCTGCAACTTGCCTTCGTCAGGTAAGTTCTGAAGTTGATTTTTTTTTTTTTTGTTAGTCTGTTTGCCCTCACTTCTCTTCCCTGTCTGATTCTTACATATCTTGTTAAATGGTTTTTGTTGTAGGTATGGCTACTCAAAGGGTTTCGATGCCTGGCGGTTCATTTGCTCTGGCTAGGCACGGGTAGTGTCGTTCTCTGTTCTTTCGTTGCTTTCATTCAATGCCTTAGGTTGGGGTTGTTAAAGTTTCTGTGTCAAGAGTTTGTTGGGCCGCTGACTATATACAGTCTCGACTGTAGGTTTACACAGTTCTTATTTTCTATTTGGTGGCTATAGGTAGGCCGAGGTTTTCTAAACCCATACTGTGTGTTCTTACAAATTGGTCATAGATTTTGGCATGGATTGTATAATTGTTGAACGGTTATCTTTTCGAACAATATATACATATGAATGAACATAATTTTTTTTTTCCTCTTGGACTTATTTTGAAAATAAAATGGTGAATGTTTGTTCTTTGGGCATACCTGGCAATGCTTGCACCTTGTTACTTGTTTAGCATTCGACTTGTTCCGACTCTTCGTAGTTGACATGTATATTGTTTTCGGGGACTGTTAGGTTTGTTTTCGCAGCACGTCCTTGCATTGTCTTTGCAACCTATCTAGTTTTGTTTGCTTGCTGGGGACCAATGTAATTCAAATTACATGTATGACCATATGCCTATACGATAGACTATGAACAGACTTGTACTGTACATAAAAATCGATGAAATGTCATATAAATAATTCAAACAGCTTTTGGATGCTGGAGAGGAATGTGTGCAAAAAAATTATAATTCTTTTCTTTTGATTACTCAAAAAGTTGAACCCCCTATTGTGTTATGTTATTCTTTTAAAATAATTGTCAGAAACTATTTGGGTTTTCCAACCGCTGTTGGTTATATCTGATTAGTTACATAACTATTATTGTCTTTCAGCGTTATTAGAAAAAGTAAAACTATCTGTTTAAAACATTTAACCTAATTAATTCTAATTCTTGACCTTCCTATTTACTGTTCGTTTATTAAATTAAACAACATAATCAAATAAAAGTAGAAGAAAACAACCACATTATCCACTCAAAAAATTACTCCTCTATCCTCTTCAGAGACCAAATAGCCTTCCTTCTATCTTGACCTGTCAGCTAGATGCTCTTGCATCAGGCTCCTGGGGTAAGAAAAAGTCATGGCTCCATTCCATGAGCTACTCCACAGAATAACTAATCTTCTGTATCTGCGCCACATCGAGCCATGAACTTTCCTCAACTGGATGGTTCTTCCACTTGACAAGGTATCATAGATACTCCTTCCTAAGAGTCTTCTTGTCTACCTGGGTATCGAGAATCTTCTCAATCTCATGGCACTGAACCAAAGGCATGTGCCTCATCCAAGAACTGTCTCCAATTTGGGTGTCTCGTTCTGGTCGTACCTCACTGTTCTCCTCTGAGTTAGCAGTATATGGGAACAGGTCTGCCACATTGAAAATAGGTGATATACCTATATCACGTGGCATCTAAATTTCATAAGCGTTGGCTGAGAACTTACGCAAAATTTTACAGGGACGAATCTTTTTGAATTTTACCTTGTTATACGCACCCTTAGGAAACCGTTCTTTGCGTAAGTGTGGAAGGACCTCGTCCCCTATGTTAAATTTGACTTATCGCCGCTTTAAATCTACCTATTGTTTATATTTCTACATGTTGTCCTGCAACTTTAGCTTCACGCGTTCATGTAGTTCACTCATCGCTTCAACAAAATCTTCCCCGTCAGCACTTCTCCATTCCAACTTTCCCAAATCCTGCAGTTCATGTATTCCCCGAGGATGCATGTCGTATAGGATTTGAAATGGACTGTGTCTGGTGCTACAGTTTGGTGAATCATTATAAGCGAATTCTACCAGAGCGAGAGCACGATCCCATAACCGTGAATTTCCCCAGTCAAATTCTGTAACAAATTTCCCAAAATCCTGTTCACCACTTCCATTTGTCCATCAGTCTGCGGATGATATGCAGAACTGAAGTTCAAATGTGTGTCAAACTTCTTCCATAGGGTGCCCTAAAAGTGTCCCGTGAATTTTACGTCCCTGTCAGAAATAATAGATATAGGTAGGCCGTGTAATCTAACAATCTCCATGAAAAATAGGTGAGCTACATGAGTGGCATCACTAGTTTTTCGACAAGGGATGAAATACGCCATTTTTGAAAATCTATCTACCACCACCATCACTAAGTCATATCCTCGCTATGTTCTAGGCAGTCCTAAGACAAATTCAATGCTGACTGAGTCCCATGGCCTACTTGGAATAGGTAGTGGTGTGTAAAGCCTAGTGTTTTGACTATGTCCCTTCGCTAGTTAGCAGGTTTTACAACTATTCACATACCGCTGTACATCCTTGCACATTCTTGGCTAGTAATAGAAGTGTCTGAGCTACTCCAAAGTTTTTCTATGCCGAAATGACTGGCTAGACCCCTGCTATGTTTCTCCCGTATAATATTTTCTCTCATCGAACAGTCTGGGATACACAACTGTCCTCTTCTAAACAATAGTCCTTCCTGCAAGTTGTCGTCTAACCATGGACTTGTATTCCTCAGCACGGGATTCTGACAGGCTTCAAAGGCCTCTTTGAAGTCGGTATCAGTTTGGCACAAATATTTCAAGTGTTCGAATCCTAGCACATGTATTGTACTTTCCTGTAAGAGCAAGGTTCTTCTACTCAATGCGTCTGCCACCTTATTGGCTTGTCCACTGATGTGTTTCAGCACAAAGGTGAAACTCTGCAGATATTCTACCCATTTGGCATGCTTGTGGTTCAATTTATGTTGTTGCATTACATATTGTAGCGCTAAATTATCAGAAAATAACACAAACTCATTTCCCAGCAGGTAGTGTCTCTAATGTTTTAAAGATTGGACGATGGCATAAAATTCCTTGTCATATGAGGAATATTTCTCCCTGCTTTCATTCAATTTCTCACTAAAAAATGCAACAGGTTTATCTTCCTGACTGAGCACCGCGCCAATGGTTGTCCCACTCGCATCGCATTGAACCTCGAAAAGCTTATTAAAATCTGGTAGCCTTAGAATCGACCTCTCTGTAATCTTCCGCTTTAGGAGCTAAAAGTTGTTCTTTGCTGCCTCGGTCCAACAAAAAGGCTGACTGGCCTTTTTGATGGTGTCCAACATAGGTGCTCAAATTTCACTAAAATTTCTTATGAACTTGCAATAAAAACTCACCAGCCCGTGAAAACTACGTACCTCATTAAGCTCTTCGATGACGGCCAATTAACGATTGCTACGATCTTTTCTAGATCCATCTTCAATTCATTTTCTGCAATTACAAAGCCCAAGTAAACTAGTTCTTTCTCTAGGAAAGTACATTTCTTCAAATTTATCAGCAGTTTATTCTGCTGCAATTTCTCTAGCACTCTTCGAACATGTTGAAGGTGCTCTTCTTTCGTTTTGTTGAAAATGAAGATGTCATCAAGATATACTATCACAAACTTACCGATGAATTCTTTCAACATTTCATTCATCAACCTCATAAAAGTACTAGGAGCGTTACTCAAACCAAATGACATGACCAGCCACTCGTACAACCCTTCATTGGTCTTGAAGGCTGTCTTCCGCTCGTTTCCTTCTCTGATCCTGATCTGATGATAGCCACTCTTCAGATCAATCTTCGTGAAATAAGATGCCCCACTTAGACAATCCATCATATCGTCCATCCTTGGTAAGGGAAACCTGTATCGAATAGTGATTTTATTGATAGATCGCAAGTCCGCACACATCTCCATTTTCCTCCCTTCTTAGATGCGAGAACTATTGGTATCGCACAAGGGCTCAAGCTTTCTCTGATCAACCCTTTGTCTAGAAACTCTTGCACCTATTTCCTAATATCTTCATTATCTTTTGGGCTCATCTGATATGCTGCATTATTTGGTAGGCTTGCTCCGGGTATGAAGTCGATATGATGGCTAATGGTCCTCTTGGGAGGCAACTTGTCCAGTAAATCATCCACTACAATATCCTTGAATTCCTGTAACATCCCCTGAATCTCTGCAGGCAATTCAAACATTTCCATGTGCAACAACACAGTCTTAGTCCTCCTTACGACAGCATAATTCACTTCATTCTCCTCAATTTGTTTAATAAACTGTTTTCCAGTGTATGCTTGACTCCATCTTTAACAAACTTGTAGCAATTCGTCTTCCCATCATGTACCACCTTCCGATCATACTGCCATGGCCTCCCCAACAGTATGTGACACACGTCCATTGGCATGATATCACAGACAACCTTGTCCTTGTATCTGCCAATGTGAAATTCAACCTCACATTGTTCATCAACCAATAGCTGGTCTACAGCCACGACACCTTGTATGGTATGGGGTGCTTAATTCATCTGAATCCCAGCTTCTCCACCATCTCGGTGGCGACCAAATTATCGGTACTCCCACTGTCTATGATCAATTTGCGGCACTTTCCGTGTGATTTGCAAACTGTCCAAAACAATGCCTTCCATTGGGTCTGCTCGATAGTTTCCTTGGCTAGATTCAACAGTACTTTATTTAGAACCAAAGCCTCCCCCATTTCTACCACATTTTCTACCTCCTGGGGTGGTGCCTCAGCTTCCTCAGGCTATGCAAAAAATGTTCCCCTCTGGCTAGCTTGCTCTTCTTCCGAGCATTCGAAGGATCTGTGCTCCCACTTATGGCACTTGTAGCGCTAGAAATTAGCTCCTCTTCCTCGGCCATTCCCTCTTCCTCGCTGATATGGCCTACTTCCTCTCTTGCTATCTCCTTTCTCTGTTGTTCCTGAAGCTCTAGAGTTGCTGCCTTCTTTGCTATTACTGGCAGTTCTCCCTTTGCCGTAGGACTGTCCTCATCCTCTGCCATTTCCCCATCCTCTCTTATTATTCTGTTTTCTATTAATATTTTCTTCAACTTTTACAACACTCTGATAGGCTTCCTCTATGTTATGCGGGGAAAGAATACTAATTTCATCCAGTATTTCCAGCCTCAAGCCGTTCACGTATCTTGCCGTCTTCTCTGGAGTATCATTGGTATAACCAGCCCTCAAGTTTACACGATAGAATTCTTCCCTGTATTCTTTTACAGTCATGCCTTTCTGTCTTAAGTTCTGTACTTGTTGGTAAAGCGCACCTGATAATCCTTAGGCAGACATTTGCCTTTCAGCTTTGCCACCATCCTTGGCCACTGCCTTATCGGTAGCTTATTCATTCTCCTTCTATCTGCTTGGACACTATCCCACCACAAAGCGGCGTGTCCCTTCAATTTGGTTGCAGAAAATCTGACTCTTTTATCCTCACTGATCTCTTCGTTCTCAAAATACTTATCCAGTCCAGCAGGACTTCGGCAGACAGACTACCATCATCGTTAGGACTTTCCGGTTTGGGCTTGCTGATGGCTAGCAACACTGACCTCAACAATTTTATCTCTTGGGTTTCTTCATCTAATCCGTCTGTAGTAGCTACTACCTCCTCCTCGCTAGCATCTCCAAGTTTTGGTTCTCTTCTCCTTCCTGCCTCCACTGCCTTTATGCAAGCAGTAAGGATCCTTATTTCTTCCCTCACACCCTTGTCTGCTACTCTGCGCACACCTCTTCCGTGCCCTCATCTGCCAACCTCCATATCGTAATTCATTCAACTTCCTACTCTGATACCACTTGATGCGTCCAGGCCACGTTAACACACCTCCCACAGTTATCAATGCAGGAATAGAGCAAAAATTAATAATGAACAGTAGATTTGGTGTAAGGTTGATTCACCGGCGGTCGATTGTAATGATGTGGATTTGGTCCTTGGAACCCGCACTTGTGATTGGTACTCCTGGCATTGATTATTGGACAAGTGTCCTCCCTTGGGATCCTCGAGCCTACCTTGGTATGTGTGATCAAACCCTAACCTGAGTCATTCACTTGCACATTCTTTCGGTCTTGTGAGCTCTACATACTCGGTCGACTCTGGTAGTTTTTCGTATGAGGTTTTGCTGTTACGAGTTCTGGTTCAGGGTTTTAACCTGAAAATCTCTTCCCTTTGTCTGGTATAAGCTCTGTCAACATTGTAGGCTCAATCTTTTCCTGGTTTGCGCTTATTTCTGGTTGTTTGCTGCGTATTTGTGGCTTGATGTTACGTCTCTGCGACTTTTTTTAGCATACGATGTTAATGCCTGTAATTTCCACAGTTGTTGTGCTCTTCTGCCGATTGGAACTATTCCAGGTAATAATCTTCTAGTTTCTAATCGTCCTTCCTTGGGTCCGTGCAGAATGCAGTTGCAATTTCTTTGGTTCCTTCAACACTTTAAGGTAAGTTCCCCTGGTTCCATGCTGTCAGTATTTATTCCTTTTCTCTCAGTTAACTAACACCTTTGCTCCTTACGAGCAGGATGACCTTGCGGAAATGCTATGGCCACAGCTTGCCTTCGTCAGGGAAGTTCTGAAGTTTATTTTTTTATTTTTTGTTAGTCTGTTTGCCCTCGCTTCTCTTCGTTGTTCGATTCTTACATATCTTGTTAAATGGTTGTTGTTGCATGTATGGCTACTCAAAGGGTTTCGATGCCTGGTGGTTCGTTTGCTCCGGCTAGACACGGGTAGTGTCGTTCTCTGTTCTTTCGTTGCTTTCGCTCAACGCCTTAGGTTGGGGTTGTTAAAGTTTGTGTGTCAAGAGTTTGTTGGGCCGTCGATTATATATAGTCTCGGTTGTAGGTTTACATAGTTCTTCTTTTCTATTTGGTGGCTGTAGGTAGGCTGAGGGTTTCTAAACCCATACTGTGTCTTGTTCCAAATTGGTCATAGATTTTGTCATGGATTGTATAATTGTTGAACGGTTTTCTTTTCGAACAATATATATATATATAGATATATATGAATGAATAGAAATTTTGTTTTTCCCCTCGGACTTATTTTGAAAATAAAATGGTGAATGTTTGTCCTTTGGGCATACCTAGCAATGCTTGCACCTTGTTACTTGTTTGGTGTTCGACTTGTTCTAGCTCTTCGTCGTTCACATGTATATTGTTTGCGGGGACTGTAGGGTTTGTTTTCACAGCACATCCTTAGATTGTCTTTCCAACTTGTCTGGTTTTGTTTACTTGCTAGGGACCAATGTAATTCAAATTACATGTATGACCATATGCCTGTAAGATAGACTATGAATAGACTTGTACTGTACATAAAAATTGATGAAATGTCATATAAATAATTCAAACAACTTTTCGACGTTGGAGAGTGTTGTGCTGTACAACAACCCCCCATTTCATAAAATTTTACCTTCAAAACTATAATATGAAATGGGTCCCTTTTAGATAAAATTGGTATCAACTTATTACTCCTCAAAAGGTCTGAAAAGAAACAAAACATTATAAACCTTTTGAGACAACATATAATCGGTCTTATAATAAAAAATGAATAATTCTTTATTATTGCGATAAAGCGATCTCAAGATCACATATCGCAATAACAAAGGATGCATAACAAAAGACCCATTGGTTTTCCCCGATGCGACAAGCACGAATAACTATCGGATATCGAGAAGGTAAGCAATCGTAACAAAAGGACCCTCTCTTTTCTCTGATGCGATATCGCTATCGGAAATCGGGGAATGTAACATGCATGCAAAGCCCTCTTCTAAAAACTCCTGATGCGAATTAGCGATATCGCCATGGTGATCAAGGATTCCGCAATGACACCAATATAACTACTCAAGCATTCCTCCAATCTCCAATTGCGATAAAGCTAAGCGCGACTTTCAAAAAGGATTGATAAGGCTTGGGTACATTATATTAAATCATTATTAAAAGCCTTTCTATTCCTGATAGTGATTCACTTGCGATCAACCGCCAAAAAATGAAAGCCACGCTTAAATGAACTATTCGGCGAATAAACGATATGATGAGAATTTAAATGATTGACAGGTTTAAACGACCAATTAATGGAGCAGTTATGCCAAAATCTCTTCAGAGATTGTATCCGCGACATTCTTATTTCAATCCTCCATTATTCATTGATTGATATAACTCTTTCATACTTGGTTTGCATCACCTATTCTCTGCATTACGTTCATTTTATCTCCTGCGCAGAGCTCCTCCGAAGCAGTGAATTTAGGCCTAATGGGGAAGAAGTCTAAGAAATTTGGAATAGCTTCAGCTTCCGCAGTAACAAGACAACATACCGTTGATCCAGGACCAAGTAAAAAAGGATTAATCTCAGACACTACATGTCTTGGTCTCGGTAATACTAGTTGGCAGAGCATCTATAATCTGGTTGAAGCTGAAAACCTCAAGAAACACCAGTACAAGCTACAACAGGCTCGAATCAGAAGTTCGAGGCTACCCTGAAGGATTTAGCCAATTCTTACTTACACCGGATAGTGGCTCGAGAGAAAATTCTTCCATACACGAATGTAGTAAGGTGGGAAGTGGAGGAAATCCCAATTACAAACAGAACATTTTTCACTATCGACGGGAGAGCCTTCAATTCATTTCAACCTAATGATTTGAGACAAATGTACCATTTGCCTGAACCAGAGAAGAAGTATAACAAAGCATTTATGGAGAAGTTCAAAGATGAACATGAAACTGAATCAACACCTATATGGGAATGGAGACAGAACCCCGCGAAACACAAGCATGAGTCCTCGGGTAAGTACTTTGTCGATTCCTTGTGTTCTCCTTATTGTTATGCTGGAGTGATGATGTGTAGGATTTGGGGGTTGCATGACTCCTCAAAATTCTCCATAGAGATGGTACCTTTAATGGAAGCAGCAGTCAATAGTGAAATAATCGATTGGGGGAATATATTATCTGATAAGCTAGAAACAGATATTCTTGAATTCAGAAACAAAATCTGCATTACTGATAGGCTTATTCCTCCATTTTATTTTAGTGCCTACATCTTAGATACTATCTATTTTAACTCCGAATTTCCTATGCTGGGGTGGAGATGGACTCCACAGGACCCCATGCCCATTCATATCTATCACCAGAAGTTGTGGAAAGCCCATTATAAACACCACCTATATCAAGTTTGCAATGGATTTATGTTGCCCATTTACTATGCAATTTTTGACAAACCTGCTCCTAAGATTTCCTCACAAGTAGAGATTGACTTGACAGCCTTAGGAACCTGATTCGGAGAAGAAAAATTTACATATGTAAGATTTTTTGGCAGTCATGCCAGGCCTCATGTCCTCCCCTTGTATATACCCGACAAACTATTAGCTCGAGAGGTAGCATATCAGCTCACATCCGCAGGAGCTACCAAGACTCTGAGGAATTCAAAGAAGCAAGTTTGGCCTCCTTTTCCTCTAAGGTGTGGCGTTTACACTCTCCATGAGTATAAGCATGCAGAGAAAGAAGCAAAAAAGATAAATATATTGTATCTCGCCACTCTTCCTAACAGACGATTTGATCCAAATAAAATCGTCTATAATGTACTAGAACAGACAAAACTCACTAAGTTTGAACATAAAGAAGATGAGTTTGATGACCTATTCTCCTCGACCGAGTCATTATTTTAGGTTCAAGCGCTAGCTAAAATGAGATATCACGACGACGGGTTAGTCGAATTTGACAAACTTAGAGAGCAGAGGCTGCAAACTCTGCCTCTAGATTTGTTAGCCACTGCCCCGATGACACAGTCAAGCGAGCCCAAATAGTGACTTACCAACGAACCTCCTATTACATAAGAAATTTTTGAAGAAGTCCAAAGAAAAGAGCAGGAGGAACCCTAGAGGAAAGAACAGGAAGAAGTACAGAGGAAAGAACAAGAGGAAGCGGAGAGGAAAGAGCAAGAGAAAATACATGAGGAAGAACTGAAAAAGGAGCAGGATAAGAGCAGCAAGGATGTAAATGTCCATACCCAGATTGACCCGAGATTGATCCAGGAATGGCAGCAATTCGACTAAATCATAAGCAATCTAGAAAGCTTAAGAGATGCCGATACATCCAAAGCAACTGATACACAAGATACAGTGTCAAAAGAGGTTCCAAGCGAAGGAACCAGCTGTCTACCCCCTACTACAGACTTAGAAATAATTCCCAAAGATCCTTCGGATCAAATCATTTTGCAAGTGGAGGATATACCTCCATTGGATGTCTTTTACAGCCCAAAGCATAGGGCCGTAGTAAAGCGACAGGATTTGGCCGATTCTTACTTACACTGGATAGTGGCTCGAGAGCAAATTCTTCCATACATGGATGTAGTAAGGTGGGCAGTTGAGGAAATCCCAATTACAAACAGAACATTTTGCACTATCGACAGGAGAGTCTTTGGTTCATTTCAACCCAATGATTTGAGACAAATGTACCATTTGTCCGAACCAGAGAAGAAGTATAACAAAGCATTTCTGGAGAAGTTCAGAGATGAAAATGAAACTGAATCAGCACCTATGCGGGAATGGAGACAGAACCCTGCAAAACACAAGCATGAGTCCTCGGGTAAGTACTCTGTCGATTCCTTGTGTTCTCCTTATTGTTATGCTGGAGCGATGATGTGTAGGATTTGGGGGTTGCATGACTCCTCAAAATTCTCCATAGAGATGGTACCTTTAATGGAAGCAACAGTGAATAGCGAAATAATGGATTGGGGGAATATATTATCTGATAAGTTAGCAACAACTATTCTTGAGTTCAGAAACAAAACCCGCATTGCTGATAGGTTTATTCCTCCATTTTATTTTAGTGCCTACATCTTAGATACTCTCTGTTTTAACTCTGAATTTCCTGTTCTGAGGTGGAGATGGACTCTATAGGACCCCATGCCCATTCATATCTATCACCAGAAGTTGTGGAAAGCCCATTATAAACACCACCTATATCAATTTTGCAATGGATTTATGTTGCCCATTTACTATGCAATTTTTGACAAACCTACTCCTAAGATTTCCTCACAAGAAAAGATTGACTTGACAGCCTTAGGAACCTGGTTCGGAGAAGAAAAATTTACATATCTAAGAGTTTTCGGTAGTAATGCCAGGCCTCATGTCCTCCCCTTGTATATACCCGACAAACTATTGGCTCGAGAGATAGCATATCAGCTTACATCCGCAGGAGCTACCAAGACTCTGAGGATTCAAAGAAGCAAGTTTGGCCTCCTTTTCCTCTAAGGTGTGGCGTTTACACTTTGCATGACTATAAGCATGCAGAGAAAGAAGCAAAAAAGATAAATATATTGAATCTCACCACTCTTCCTAACAGACGATTTGATCCAAATAAAATCCTCTATAATGTACTAGAACAGGTAAAACTCACTAAGTTTGAACATAAAGAAGATGAGATTGATGACCTATTCTCCTCGGCCGAGTCATTATTTCAGGTTCAAGTGCTAGCTAAAATGAGATATCACGATGACGGGTTAGTCGAATTTAACAAACTTGGAGAGCAGAGGTTGCAAACTATGCCTCTAGATTTGTTAGCCACTGCCCCGATGACATAGTCAAGTGAGCTCGAACAACGACTTACCAACGAACCTCCTGCTACATCAGAAATTTTTGAAGAAGTCCAAAGAAAAGAGTAGGAGGAACTCCAGAGGAAAGAATAGGAAGAAGTACAGAGGAAAGAACAAGAGGAAGCGCAGAGGAAAGAGGAAGAGATAATACATGAGGAAGAACTGAAAAAGGAGTAGGATAAGAGTAGCAAGGATGTAAATTTCGATACCTAGATTGACCCGAGATTGCTCCAGGAATGGCAGCAATTCAACTCAATCATAAGCAATCTAGAAAGCTCAAGAGATGCCGATACATCCAAAGCGACTGATACACAAGATACAACGTCAAAAGAGGTTCCAAGCGAAGGAACCAACGGTCTACCCCCTACTACAGACTTAGAAATAGTTCCCAAAGATCCTTTAGATAAAATCACTTTGCAAGTGGAGGATATACCTCCATTGGATGTCTTTTGTAGCCCAAAGCACAGGGCCGTAGTAAAGCGACAACAGAAAAGGAGAAGGATTGATCAACCATCCCTGTTCCCTGAACAAACAGTGACAACCAACATAGTTTGGAAGGAGGAATTCAATCCTTCCGATGACCTAACAAAGTTGTCCCAATATGTTGGAGCCTATTCGGCGGCCACCATGGACAAGGCATCGGAAGTGAGTAATTTGTTAAAAGAAAAACACCAGGCAATCGTTTTGTTACAAGCACAACTATCAGAGGCACAGCAGAAAGCAGAACAATTAGAACGGTAGTTGTCAACACAGCAACAGTTAAATAATCAATTGAACAAGCAGTTACATGAAGAGAAACAGAGGGTAGATTCGAGTGCGATTCAAAGGCAGAAAGAATTCAGAGGCATTAGCAAAATTGAAGACGATGAATGAACAGATGGTAAAGACAAAAGATGAGCAAATTGCTCAATTATCACTTCAAATAGAGAAGTTCAAGAGTCTTCCGCAGCCTACCAATTTTAGAGCAGAAGCACTACAGATTAATAAGGCACTGGTAACACAAATAAGATTATTGTGTCATAAAATTGCTCAAGTTGAACCCCTGTGTGACATAACAACATTAATAATAGAAAAATCAGTCGATGCTAGATAGGACTTAGAGAGGGTTGGTGAGACCTTAACAGATTTTCTTACATGGAAGGACACTAATGAGGGACAGGGAGCAAATTTGCCTAAAATCCTAGAATCGCATGAAGAAATTCTATTCATGGAATGGCAGTCCCAATTGATGAAGGCAGAGAGAGCAGTTTCTAGATGCAAGTTATCCACAAATAATTTGATTGAATTAATTAACAATACTCTCTATTTATCTAATATGATCTCTCAATGTACACCAGGTAAATTACTATCGGCTAAAACATTGGAGCAATCATGTTATCAAGAGCTGTAAAAGAATGGGAGATTGATCACAGGTATTAAAAGTTTAACTTGGGACACCTATTGGTTGTTCCTAGTAAAACCATATAGCCAGAGAGCTGCCCTCAAGTGCCTAACAGATGCAATCGGGTGTATCATCCCCGATATACATGATGCCAACTATTCGGCTTAGCTCAATTCTCATCTTATCCGCCCTCAAGAAATGGAACAGATGCTAGCGATATGCCAACTCAGGTCAAAAGACAAACAGCCAGAGTGATGAATCATGCTGCCGACTACCAGATTGCTGTGGAGGAGATATTCAAGATCAAGTTATACCAATTTAGTAGCATTTTAATTTTGTAGTTAGTTAGTTTAATCAAGTATTTATAGACCCTTTCATATATTTAGAAAGGGTCCTAAGTTTTTGTATATGACTTAAACTTGAAGTTGCACTACTGTACTTTAGGTATATTTTTTTATAAAGATTTGGCCAATTATTCCAATTTTGATAACGAAACTTTTATGTGGATGTGCACTGCTACCTTTATTTAAAAGTATCTCTGAGTCGAAAGAAGGAATTTGAATTGCGATTGATGTTGGGAATGATTTGCAGCTCATATGGTACTACTATCTATGTCTGAATTCATTCTTTTTATGTGAATTGTTGTTTGATCATTCTTGCTATTATTGAATACATGCATGTGTTTTAACAACATTCTTTATACTTTCCACTATTGGATGTTTACAACGTGCTTTTCTTCTAATCATACATGTATCAGTAATATAAAAAGACAAGTGTAACAATGTTTTATTAATTACTTTGTTCAACTATTTGAACAAAGCAATTATTATATGAATGAATGTCTATGTTTATTGAATAGAGTCATCTATATGCCTATTGATGAACAAAGATCATCAAACATTGCACTTAAGAATAGAAGCTTTCCCAAGATAGAATAGTTGTTTGTATTTTCTCTTTTTAGATTAAGTCATTCATTCATTATCACTTATTAGAAAATGAGTCACTCATCCATTCCTTTTTATTCATCAGTAGGAAACTGGTCCCATTATATCCAGTCGGAGCCCCCATCCCAAACAGAAAAGGAGCTGTATTAAGGTCCAGACCAGGTGGTTATCCCTCGATGTTGATGCAACGATTTTCGAGGTATCAACAGAGAGGAATGTGTGCACAGAAATTATAGTTCTTTTCCTTTCATTACTCAAAAAGTCAAACCCCCTATTGTGTTTTGTTCTTTTAAAATAATTGTCAGAAACTATTTAGTTTTTCCAACCGCTGTTGGTTATATCTGATTAGTTACAGAACTATTATTGTCTTTCAACATTATTACAAAAAGTAAAACTATCTGTTTAAAACATTTAACCTAATTAATTATAATTCTTGACCTTCCTATTTACTGTTCATTTATTAAATTAAACAACATAATCAAATAAAAGTAAAAGAAAACAACCATATTATCCACTTAGCAAATTACTCCTCTGTCCTCTTCAGAGACCAAACAAACTTCCTTCTATCTTGACCTGTCAGCTAGATGCTCCTGCATCATATTATACCCTTTTTGTTGGGAAAATAGAAGCAATGCAATTCAACATGATAGTGTTCGATCCCTTGCATAGATTTAAGGAAGCATTGTTATACAGCTTTTCAGTGTATCAAAGTACTTATTGTGTTTCAATTGCACAACGTTCAAAAGAGCAGTTGCATTTTTGAAAATAAATTTCTTTGAAAATTCTTTATTTTATTATTATTTTTGTTAATATATAATTTTTAGTTTATTTATATGATTTTAGATTTATTTAATTAAAAATTAAAAATGATAAACAATCAAATTTTTAAAATATATATTGCTTCATTAATATAAGTTTAAGAAAAGATTTGTACTTCAAGGGCATTTTATTTGATAATTGATTTTTAAAATTCTGGATTTAAAAAAAAGATTTTCAAGGGCATTTTATATTTGGTAATTGATTTTTAAAAATTGGATTTAAAAAAAAAGATTTGTACTTCAAGGGCTCAAGGGTTCTTTATATTGGATACTTGATTTTAAAATTTTGGATTTTAGATGACCATATGTATGTTTTTGTGTTTTAAATAAATTTGGTTATAATAGTAAATCCAAGGATAGTGGTGCTGGTTTTAGTTAAAGAGAAATTGGTTTTTATCTTATTATTAATTGTCTGTGTTTTAATTTTCTATGTTCAAAACGATTTTCAAAGCATCACTGATAGAATTTCATTATTTATAATGTGCATTTGATTTTTAAGTGGGTCACCTACTATGTGCAATATGGAATTTACATTTTGTTGCTTATAATGTGGGTATTATATATTGATACCCTAATTAATAGATTATTGATACCCTAATCAATAGATTTTCAGTTTGAATATTGCAATTTCGATGATTATTCTCTCTATTATTATTATTAAATTAACTTGTAATAATTCACCTTTGTTGCTTATAATGTTCATTTTATATATTGAGACCTTAATAGATTATCAGTTTGATTATTGCAATTTAGATGGTTATTCCCTCTATTATTATAATTATTAAGTTAACTTGTTATTACATCTCAATGATTAAGGGATAATATATAATTATGTTAAGATTTAGTTTAGACCAAGATTTATTGCACTTTTTAATTAAAGATAGCATATATTGAAAATAATATTTTTGTATTACATAATAGTTTTTCTCACCTTTTTGAAATAAGTTCTGTCATAAATATATGAAATATGTAATAATGTATATATATAAACCACCATTAATAAACATCATCAATAAATAATTTACATTAACTTATATATTATTCATTAAATAATTTTAATTACTCAACATTACAATTATATAATGTTTTTTAAAAGAAACCATCTACTCTGATAAAATAAAATTGAATTAAATGGTATATAATCCTTATAAAACCAAAAAAATATTATATTTAAAAAAATCTAATTTTATCAATAAGTTTAAAAATTCAAAACATTACATCAAAAAGTTATTAATTTTATTATATATTAAAGAGTGCAATAATTTTTTATACATGAAAAAATCAATTATTAATTGATAGCCTTGGTTGCAATTACTATAATCACTGGAAGCCCATGACGGAACTATTTATGCATGTGAATAAATGAAAGTCTGAACAAATGCACTTAATAATATCTTTTAATCTCACATCACCAGCTAGATTATTATTATTATTTTTTTATTTAGAATTTGTTTAATTATAATAATTAAATAAATGAATGTTTTGGTGATCTCACATGATTTAATAGGATCAAATGTTTTCAACCCTCCGCTCTGAATTGATATAAATATTAATTAATCAAATATTATTAAATTTAATAAAATACGTTATAAGTTTTCAAAATTATTTAATAATAAAATAATATATAAATAATGAGAAGAAATAATAAAAAATATAATGCCTATTTTTAAAAAAAAAATAAAGCTTAAAAGATATTTATCATCATTTAACATACTATTTTATGTTTTACTCTGTTTTTTCTATTACTTTGATGGAATCATTAATGTAAAGGACATATTTCAAAGCTATGCAACTAAATGCAATAATGGAAAAATTTACAAGTTGCATGGTTACACTCTAACAATAGAAATGAATTTAATTAATTCTTACTTACATTGTTTCCAATATGTAGAATAAGGGATTGACATGATATCTAGTATAATATAAATATGGTATCTAGTATAATATAAATTAAATTGTAACATGAAGAAAGTCACATAAATGAGGGCAATACTAATTGAACCAACTTGATAAGAAAATTTTCAAAATTTTTCTCACACAAATGCCAGTAAATAAACAAAATTGCATAATTTTTTACTTCCATCTTCTTCTTGAACTCAGGAGTTTATCAAGCAAGAAAGAAATGTAAAGAAGTTAAAAGGGAAATTGGAATATACACACACAAGTAAACACAATATTTTACATCGTAAAACCTTGACAGTGTGTAAGGAAACACCCACGGGGCAAGGGATTGGATCTTTATTTAATCAAGAATGATAATCTTGATAGTGTGTCAAGGAAACATCCATGGGGCAAGGGATTGGATATGATGACCTTGACAGTGTCTTAGAAACAAATGTAAAGAAGTTAAAAGGGAAACTGAAATATACACACACAAGTAAACACAATATTTTAGGTGGTAAAACCTTGACAGTGTGTCAAGGAAACAACCAGAGGGCAAGGGATTGGATATTCATTTAATCAAGAATGATAACCTTGATAGAGTGTCAAGGAAACACCCACATGGCAAGGGATTGGATATTTATTTAATCAAGAATGATAACCTTGATAATGTGTCAAGGAAACATCCACGCGGCAAGGGATTGGATATTTATTTAATCAAGAATGATTCTCCATAATTACATTCTCTCAGGCATTCACCAATTTTATAAGAGCATGTCCTCTGTTACATAACTTCTATTCGGTATAAAACTAACTAGCAGTAACTAATAAATATTTTACTCATAATTGCATAATTTTTTGTCATATTTCAACAAACTCCACCTTGACAACAATTTTCCTAATCCCTTACCCATGCCCATTCATTATCCAAGACAAGTGAAGCTAAACACCATCGCAACTTGTCTACTGTAGTTGGCATCATGAATATGTCTGCACAATTTTCCCATGTATGGACCTTCTTGAGAGCTACTTTTCCATCATCTATCACATGTCTTAGAAAATGATACCCTACATCAATGTGCTTGGTCTTGCTGTGATAAGCTATATTTGTAGCCAAGTGAGTAGCACTCGAATGTCACAGAATACATTCACTCTCTCCTGCATCCTTCCAATCTCATCAAGTAGACCCTTTAACCAGATTGCTTCTTTACTAGCATTTGCAGCAGTTATATACTGTGCTTTAGTAGTGGACAACGTAACTGTTTCTTGAGGCTTTGACATCCAACTAATTGCTCCACCTGCAAGAATAAATATATAACTTGTAGTAGATGTCCTTTTTTCCAAATCAACTGCATAACCAACATCCACATATCCATAGACTGATCCTTCACTACTATCAAAGATGATGCAATGATTAGTTGTGCCTCTTAAATACTGAAGCACCCATTTCACTACTCACCAATGTTCTTCCCCTGGATTTTCCGTGAACCTGCTGACAACTCCAACTGCATGAAATGTCAGGTCTTGTAGATATGATCGCATACATTAAGTTCCATACAACATTAACATATGGTAAATGATACATGTACTACATTTATTCATCAGTTCTAGGACTCAAAACCGAAGAAAGCTTAAAATGGGAAGTTAATGGAACATTAACTAGTTTCACACTATTCATACCAAAATTTTCAAGTACTCTTTCCACATATTTTTTCTGTGATAACCAAAGCTTACCCTTTTTCCTATCTCTGTGTATCTCCATGCCCAAGATATGTTTTTGCGCTCCAAGATCCTTCATATCAAATGTCCTAGAAAGTTGAGCCTTTAACCTATTGATCTCTTCCATGTTTTTTCTTGCAATAAGAATATCATCAAAATACAAAACTAAGATAATGAATATGCCACTGAAACTATTGAAGTATACAGAATGATCATAATCACTTCTAATAAAGTTCTGGCTCACCATGAAGGAGTCAAGCTTCTTGTACCATTGCCTAGGAGACTGCCTCAGCCATACAATGATTTCATGAGCTTGCAAACTAATCTTTCACTGCAATCTTGTACAAAACCTTCTGGTTGTTCCATATATATTTCTTCATCCAAATCACCATGTAGAAAAGTTGTTTTAACATCTAACTATTCTAAATTAAGGTTAAGTAATGCAGTTAGTGCCAACATAGTACGAGTAGAAACAAATTTTACAACTAGTGAAAAAATCTCATGAAAGTCAATACCTTCAACCTAAGAATACCCTTTTGCTACCAGTCTCTCCTTATACCTTTTGATACTTCAATCAACTTTCAATTTCAATTTGAAGACCCATTTTCATCCAACAACACTTCTCCCTTCAGGAAGTTCTACAAGATCCCATGTATTGTGCTTGGCTAAGGAATCCATTTCTTCTTCCATAGTCGTTTTCCATTTTTCTATCCATATCATCCACTGCTTCCTGATAACAAGAAGCGTCGCCATCTTCAGTAATCAAAACAAAAGATGAAGTTGAATCTTCATACATTTTGGGATTTTTCCTTTCCCTTGTAGACCTTCTTAGAGTGACTGGTTGCTAAACTGGTTCTGAAACTTCAACAATTTCCTTTGCATATTCATAACATTTTCCTCCAAAAGACTCTCCTTCTTTTCGAATTTCGGAAAAAGGTCTAGCTTCCAACTGAATTTGTTGATTTGGTGATACATGTACCTATTCAATTCTTTCAACATATAATTTTAAAATAGAAGATTCATCAAATGCTACATCTCTACTAGTGACTATATTCTATGAAGTAAGATCGCACAACCTGTATCCTTTCACACATAGTCATTCCCAACAAAGACATAACATTTCTATTTTGGATCTAGTTTTGATCGCTAATTTTTAGGAATAAGAGCATAAGCTCAAATATCCTTACATGTGAATAATCCCAAGACTTGCCTAACCAAAATTCTATAGGAATTTTACAATTAATTGCTACTGAAGGTGATCTGTTAACTAAATAACAAGCAGTGGATACTGCTTCTGCCACAACTCCTTTTGCAGGTTAACATTGTTGACCATGCTTCTTGCTCTTTCGATAAGAGTCTGATTCATACATTCCGCAACACCATTTTGCTGAGGAGTATAAACAACAGTTTTATGTCTAACAATTCCTTCATCCTTACAGTATTGTAAAAATTCCAGAGAAGTAAATTCTCCACCATTGTCAGTTCTTAAACATTTAATTGATTTTCCTCTTCTTTTTTCTACCATTGTTTTAAATTGTTTTAAGACACTGACTATATTAGATTTCTTTTTTAACATAAAGAACCAAAATTTTTGGGAGAAATCATCAAGAAACATTAATAAATATAAAGCACCTCCATATGATACAACATGAGATGGTCCCCACAGATCAGAATGAATATAGTCCAAAATTTCTTTACTATTAGACTTCTAGTTTTAAAACTTTGTTTACACTGTTTTCCATACACAATTTTTACAGAAATCCAACTTCAAGGATTTCAAATCAGGGAGTAATTTACAGTTCGTTAGTACCTGAAGACCTTTCTCCCTCATGTGACCCAATCACTGATGCCATAGGCAAGTACCTTCTTCTTCTTTCTCTGATACAATCGTTGCTTCACTGACTTGAGTACTTCCTTTGAGTGTGTAGAGATTTCTCACCTTTTTTGCCTTCATAACGACTAGGGCACCTTTTCAGACT
Source organism: Pinus taeda (assembly GCA_000404065.3). Classification (NCBI taxonomy): domain Eukaryota; kingdom Viridiplantae; phylum Streptophyta; class Pinopsida; order Pinales; family Pinaceae; genus Pinus; species Pinus taeda. The sequence goes on from APFE030657833.1 coordinate 125,483, forward strand.
TTCAACACTCCATTCTAACCTGTAAACTTATAACCATCCGAGTCCAATACTCCCAAAGAAATCAAAATTTTCTTCAATTTAGGTACATGTATAACATTAGTTAATGTTCTGACTGTGTTATCATGCTACAACGAAACTCTATGATTAGCATCCCTTTTGCTTCTTTTTTGCATATAAAGCCCATTTTTTGTGCTGTTTGTGTCCATTTATCAAATACGATGCAAAAATTGATACAAAGTTTTCATAGATTTTTGCACCAAGTCTTACACCAAGTTTAGCACCAGGTATTATAAAAGATTTTGCACCATATTTTACACCAGGTTTTACGCTAGGTTTTATGCCAAGCTTTGTGCCATCCTTTGAACGACGTTTTGAATCAAGTTTGGCACCTAATTTTGTTTCACCAAATTTTTCATCCTCTATTGCATCGACTTTTTGCACCTACACTTGCATCAACTTTTGCATCATCTCTTGCATCCTATTTTGCATCATTTTGAAATCATTTTTTGCATCAAGGTTTGTGTCTCATTTTGCATCTAATTTTGTACTTACTTTTGTTGCATCCACTTTTACATTTTTTTTTGCATCCATATTTACATCCTCTTTTTCATCTGTTATTGTGTCCACTATTGCATCCAATTTTGTTGTGCCATAATTTGCACCTAGTTTGGCACCTCCCTTTGCACCCAGTTTTTCTTCTAAATTTTCATCCATGATTGCATCCTCATATACATCTAGGTTTTCATCCTTTTTACATCTATTTTTGCATCCCTTTTTTATCCACGTTTACGTCAAGATTTTCATAAGGTTTTGTGTCTCATATTGCATCTACTTTTGCATCGAATTTTGTTGCATCAACTTTTGCATCCTATTTTGCATCCATTGTTGCACCCATGTTTACGTCCACTTTTGCATCCCTTTTTGCAATTTATTTTGTATCTTAATTTTCTTATTTTTTTCCTCTACCATGACATCCACTTTTGTTGTGACACAATTTGTTTCATGTTTTTTTACTTACTATTGTACCCACGTTTGCTTCCAATTTTGCATCCATCTTCGCATCCTCCTTTGCATATATTTTTGCATAGACATTTGTGTTGGGTTTTGTGCCTCATTTTGTATCTTATTTTGCATCTACTTGCATTACATCCATATTTTTCATCCAATTGTGTTTCTTCCTGTTGCATCCATGTTTGCATCCACTTTTACATCCTTTATTGCATCTTTTCTTGCATCTAATTTTGCATCTTTTTTTTGTGTCTGTGATTACATCCACTTTTGTTGTGCCACAATTTGTGCCATATCTTGTGCCTATCATTACAATGCACATTTTATTCCATTTTTGAATCCACAGTTGCATCCTATTTTGTGTCCAAGTTTGCATAAAATATTGTTTATGTTTTTTGCATCCCATTTGGCATCTACTTTTACATCCACTTCTGATGTGTCCAATTTTGCATCTAAATTTGTGTCCAATATTATACCCATGTTTGGTCCATGTTTACATCCCTTTTTCATCCAAGTTTGTGTATTTTTTTGCGTTTGTGGTTGTATCCACATTTGTTTCACCACAATTCATGCTAAGTTGTATGCCTACTATTGCACCAATTTTTCGTCCACTTTTTCATCCATGTTTGCATCCTATTTTGTGTCCAAGTTTGCATCAACTATTGCATCTACTTTTTCATCCACTTTTATGTCAATTTTTGTGTTTTGTTTTGCATCTACTTATGTTTTGTCCAATCTTCATCCAATTTTACGTCTATTGTTGCCCCCATTTTTTTGTTCACTTTTGCATCCCTTTTCCAACACTCATCATATTTTTTGCATTGATGATAATTCTTATGACATTGACAATTATGAATAATAGATGACAATGTCAATAATTATGACGATGATGACGATGACATGAATTGTGATTATTATGATAATGACAATGAAGATAAAGATGATGGGGGTTACAATGACAATGATGATGATGATTCTAATGATCTTGGCCAATCTTCCCAATTTTTAAATGTTTTCATGGTCATGGTCATAATCATAATCATTATCTTTGGTGTCATCTTCCAAGTCATCATAATTTGATCATCATTATCATTATTTTCATCTTGGTCATCATCAACAACAATAATGGCATGAATGATGATTATGATGTTCATGATGAAGATGATAACAATGATGATAGAAATTACATTAATTATGATGACGGGGGTGATGAAAATTATAATGACGATGATAATGGTAGTGATGAGGATGATCATCAATCATCTCTCAAAAATATAGTTGTTATTTCTCTTGCATATATCACGTGTCTTAACAACCCTTTTCAAGCACTCATGGCATATTTTAGGTAGATGATATTTCTTACGACACATATAATTATGAACTATTGATGACAATGTCCATAATCATGATGATGATGATGACGACATGAATGGTGATTATGGCGATAATGCAATGATGACAATAATGATGACGATGATGGTGGTGATGATGAGGATAATGAAGATGATGACATTAACTCTAAAATATGGAGGTACTAATAATGAGAAAAAAAGGTACTCTCATGTTGAAATATTCATATAAGAAGGGATTTGGATTGACAAGCATCAATGATGATTTACATCCTCAGCCAACATTGTCAAAATAACAAAGCCTTGACTAACAAGTTCTATTTCTCCATTATATCCAAGCACAATTTTGGGAGGCATAAATTTTGACACCACTGCCTCTCTAGGCACTTACCCCACCACGATGTTCACCAGGTATGTCCTCACATGATAATTTCCTAATCCATTTTCATAGTATTTTACACTAGGAAATGCCGATCCTCATGACTATTGTTATCTTGGATTAATGTACTTGACTTATGGTAGTTAGTCCTAGTCAAAATACAAATTATCAAAGAATATTGGTCCCAGATGTTTATCCAATACACCTTTCTCCCTACTGGTGCCTTTACTAGGCTTACGATTGTTAGTCCTAGCCAAAGTACATGGCACATGAATAATATGGTTTCCACAATCACTCCTTCTAAACTAAGGAGGAGAAATCCACAAGAATAAGATTTTCTCAAGAATACCCATCATTTTAATAGAGAATAACATCATTAATTTGTTTTTATCGCATGGCACCTTTATGATTAAACATATATTTGTGGCAAAATATTTCCCTTTTTGTCATTTGTGATGAAAGATAATAAAAAAGTGAAAGCCAAAATCATTAAAGATACACTATAATGATTTATCTAAATCTAAACTCTAAGGTTGAAGTGAAAATTCATGTAAATGTTATATCTATGAGTTGTGCCAAACTTATGAAAACCTTATTCCCTAACGCCTATATCTGAGAAAAAGCAAAAGGAACAAAAATAAGTCCCAATGAATGGTAAATCATGTATTCACTCCTTCTTTGGAAAACATGTGAATATATGCACTCCTAGTCATACTTGATCACATGTTTGTGATGGTTAAATCATGAATTCCTCTTTTTCCCTTGCATTTTCACTTCATCATTTAAGAACCTAATTGAGATGCAGCGAATGTTTTTTGCCTAAGGGTTTCATGTCTACTCTTGGTTTACTTATGTCACACTATGGTCAATTTATGTGATAGAGTGAAATAGTGAAGTTTGTGGAGTTATTAGAATAGTGTATTTAGTTAGTCACCACACACACATGTATTACATCTCATTGATCCACATGTGTGGGTTGGAGACTCATTGCTTGAGAACATTAATGGAGACTACTTTAGGGCTTTGATGGTATACCTTACAAAATCTCTTGGTAAAGATTGTGATTCATCCTTTCTTTTCCTTGAGACACTTGATAATATTGAAGTCTCTCCAAATAATCCATGGAGATGGGGAGTATAAATTACTTGTGCTGGAAATAGAATTGAGAAATAATGGTTTTCCATTTGCGATGTTGGAGTCATAGACATTGGATACATGGTAGTAGTCCTCGATGTCAATTAACTAAAATTGTATTTTCATAAAGTGAAAAGGGGTAAAGATATTGGTAACCTTGATGTCCTAACCATTCCAAATAATAGTCATTCAACCCAAGTATCTGTAAGCATCAATCACTACTACTTGGCAATTCCTCCCCCATTTGCTAACTATATGAGGCAGAACCTCACTTGATGGCCTTAAGGGAAATTTATCAATTAAAATCTCAAAAAGAGGTGACTTTTGACTTTATCACACACAAGTTAATATACTGAAAAAATATCCAAAACAATTTCATCAAGCAATGAATCATTACATTATAAAATACAATCTATAAACCTTTTGGCAACTTTTTCCCAAACCATGCTCAAAACAGACATATTTAATATTAGTATTTAACAATAATATGGAAAATAACACATTTTCATAAATTAAATAACATGTTATCAAGCCTAAGAAATGTCACTAAGATAAAATTAAAAAGCATGCAACTAATGGGAGTGACCATTGAAGGCCACCATAAGACAATTAATCTATTAAGACCAAGATTAATGGGGACAAAGATCTACAAAGGACAAAGGGAAACCTATTTTAACTTTGTTCTTTTATTAGGTGCAAGTTGAACATCTCAAGATATAATGAAGAGTAGAATTAATTTTATTGCATTAAGAAAACCCAAGCACATTCTATAAATTAGCAAGGAAGAGATGTATAATACCCATCTCAATGACACAACACATGGCATTAAGTTATTTTTTTTATATATAATTTAAACTTCTGTCATAAAATAAAACATTTAGCATGAACAACACAAATCCATTTTTATAAAAAACAAAATATAATTTTGTTATAAAAAAATACCAAAAATAAATATATATTTTTTAGAAAACAAAAAATGTTAAAACTAAATATATTATTTTAGAAAACAAAAAAAATACTAAAACTAAATATATATTTAAAAAAAACTAAAAACATAAGATTTTTTTATTTTTTTAAACTAAAATAATTCTTAGAAATTTTTTAAACACTTCCCTCCACTCTAGGAAGCAAAAATAATAATAGAAATAAGGACGATCACACATCTTCATTTCTGTGGTAAGTGTTTCCCACCATTCATTCCACTCACTCGAGTTATTTCATAAAATAGAGATAAGTGCTATTTCACACTCTTTTGGCAAAGCCTACTCAGCTTTGCGTGTGATATATCTATTCCTTGATGGAGTCCTTGATATATTGATCAAGTTTTGATTCCTTGGAAATTAATTAGAGAAAAGTGAACATGAGTACTCTTAATTCGAATTTCATTGTCTCTAATAGTGGACGAGGCAAGGGAGGGGGTTGTGGTCGTGGTCATGGTCATGAAGTTCTCTCTTTTACATTATATTTAGGGAGTTCAAAGAAATTTGAATGGAATTATTGTTGTCACTAGGTGTAATGGGTTAAGTGTGATAATGGATAAAATGAAGTAATTATTTGTGAGAATTTGTTCTTTAACAAAAATTATGATCCATTTTATTATAGAGAAAAGTAAATCCATTAAAAACAACTCAATATTTCATGTGAGATTCATATTGTATGGGACTTATTTTTCATTAAAAATAATTTACTTTTTCATGTAACATTTTTTTTGTTTTGTTAAAATTTCTTCTATTTCTAATCTGAATTACAATTGTAATTTGAAATAAATATTTCAGTAACTCTTAATTTACCAATAGTGCATGGACATCATAAGAAACATTCACAATCTAATATGAAGAACAAATGGGTACCTACTTCATATGCATTAAAAATGCTTCTACTACTTAATGTGAATTACAAGTGTAATCTTAGTTGGATCTCCATTATATCTTAGACCATATTTTCATTTTATTTTTTAGTATTATTAAATGTTATTATGCCCTACCTCGTTTTATGGTTAGCATTGTAATAAAAATATGCATTGTTCTATAGAATTAGTACTAACATGTAATACTGAAATTTTTTCCAGAACACTGTAGGTAATGACCACAAAGATGATGATACATACTATGTTTATATTACATCATATACCAAATATGATGAGGATGAGGATGGCGATGGAATTGGTGATGATTATGTGGATGATAGTATCAGGATGGCTAGGATGAGGATCATGGAAATGATCATGAGGATGACCTTGACTATGATTTTCGTGGTGCTAGCTAGCCATGCGTTATTTTTTGTATTTAGTTGGGATGTCTTAATATGGTAATCATACATTTGAATTTTAGTTGATTCGAATAATGATGATGATATAGTGGGTACTCTCTTGTTACCTTAGGAATATGTTGAAAATTGTTTACATTTTTTTATGAAGAATTATTGTGTATAATGATATTTCTATTTTTTATGGATGTTGTGAATTTACCTTAGAATAATGATCTCTATGAAACATTTTTATTTGGTATCATACATTTCCTTTCAGTTGATTTGATTAAATATGATGATGATATTATCATTTTATCTTGTTATTTTATGTATATATTGAAAATTATCAACATTATTTTGATGGGGAATTATTATGTATGATGATATTACTATCTTTTGATGGATGTTGTGAATTTACCTTAGAATAATGTTGTTCATGAAATATTTTGATCTGATAATCACACATTTGAATCTTAGTTGATTTGATTAAATATGATGAGGATATTATTAGTATTATGTTGTTACTTTATATATGTGTTGAAAACTATCAATGCTTTTTTATGAAGAATCATTATGTATGATCATATTACTATTTTTGAATGTAATGTTGTGAATTTACCTTGGAATGATGATATATATGATAACTGTTGATTTGGTAGTCATATATGTATATTGAAAATTGTCAATGATTTTTTGATGGAGAATTATTATATATGAGGATACTACTATCATTTTTATGAATGTTGTCAATTACCCTTAGATTTTTTTACAAATATCAAGTTATCAATTTGAATTGTGATATCTTCTTAAATGTGTTATACATGAAAATACTCCCTCATCATCTTGGAAGATAATACTATGTTGTTGGTTGAAATACCCCTTTCTTCTAGACTATATAAGACTATAATGCAAGTTACGTACCATGAGGACTACGTTATCCTAGTCTATAACAAGTTTCCCCTTCATCTAACTTTTGTTACCAAAATTATCACTCGGTCACGGCGAAAAAAGCTTGAGTTAACTAGAATTTGACACTCTTGTTCACTTTTGGAAAATCATGTGGTGGAATGCGATCTCTTTATCCTCATCTTTAGATTTTTCCTAAAACAAAAGCATACAAAAGTGAGAAACATCCATAAAGCATGGGGAATATTTTTCCTAAGCCCAAAAACAACTAAAAAGTGGAAAATTCCATTTTTATATGAGGAAACACTATCCACCCAAAATATTTTGCCCAAATTGAACTAATGAGGAATTTCGGAAATCTTCATAGCCTTTAGTTTCCTATATATTGGAGGCTTGACCATTGAGAAAAGGATGGGAATTCTTGTATTGTCATGCTGCTAATATCTATCTTGAGAGGGAGAGTTTTGGAGCTAGGAGTTGGGGTAGGTGCTACTGCAACTACATCTGATGGTTGTAACTTTCCTCCAACTCCTTTATTAATGTAGATCGGTTTTTCTTCCTTCCATATTATACTATTCATTATTTACTTATTCTATTTAACTAATGAATGTATGGGTTTAATTGTTTTATATTTATTTATGCTGTAACACTGATATGTTTATGATAGTTTCGATTATCAATATATTATGTTGTGAATGTTACTTTGTTCTCTCTCTTATGTGTAGGACCAAGCTTTGGAGCTAGCTAAGTGCACATCCCAGCTACACTAAAAGAAATCCAACAAGACCTACATGCAAGGACTCACAAGAATTACTTCTCTTTTTCTTAATCTATACTCTACATCTTGATCTACTAAGAATCCCAAGCCTTAGAACAACCTTTCTCTTAATCGGTCTGTCCTAGGTTTCCAATATAAACTGAGAGGGTTTTATGTTCATCTAAACATGCATTAAGTCCAACAACAAAATGATATTTAGAAACTGTAATATATTTCAGTATGTAATTGGAATTAGTAAAATGAACCTATAAAGGGGGTCATAATTGGAAATAAAAGTAAAACTCTAAACAAGAAGCCAAAAGTGGATGTAACCATGGATGCAAAATTGGGAGTAGAATTGGATGTTAAAATAGCCATCAAAACAAGATGGAAACAATGACACAAAAAGGTTTTTAAATTAGAATTAAAAAAGGGTGCAATAGTAGAGGCCATAGAAAATGATACCAAATTGGGCGTAAACAAGGATGCAAAAATGAACACCAAAATGAGGATGCAAAGATTGGTGTAAGATTAGGATGCAAAATTGGGTGCAAAAAGGATATAAGAAAAGATACAAAACAATATGCAAAATGAGACTAAAAAATGGTGAAACCAAAGATGCCAAAAATGATGCCTAACTGGACGAAAATTCAAACTAAAATCTAGGTTCAAAATGAGATGCAAATGTGGAAACAAAATGTGGCAGAAAAAAAGGATGCAAATTTGGATTCCAAAAAGGATGCAAATTTGGATTCCAAAAAGGATGCAAAATCAGACACCAAAAAGGATGCAAAATTGGACATAAAAAATGGTGCAAAAATGGGCATAAAAATGGCTAAAAATTTGGATGCAAATTTAGATGCAACATTGGATGAAAAATGAGGTGCAACAAATGATTCAAAACTTGGTGCAAAAACAAATGCAAAAGTAGGTGAAAAAAATGGCTCAAAATTAAACATAACTTTAGACACAAAATGGGATGCAAAGGTGGACACAACACATGGCTCAACATAGGACGCAAATTTATATGCTCAAAAGGAGGCAAAATTGGATGCAATAATGGTGTTAAAAATGATGTTAAATTGGATGCAACAAATTATGAAAAATTAGATGCAAAATATGGTGCAAAATAGGATTAAAAAAAGGAGACAAATAAAACGCAAAAGTGGATGCAAAAAGTTTTTCAAAAAAGGATGCAAAATCTAGCACTAAATTAGATTCAACATATGGTGAAAAATTGGATGCAAAAGTTGGTGTAAAAAGGCAGAAAAAATGCCGCAAAATAGATGTAAAAATAAGTACAAAATTAGAAGCAAAAAGTGGCATAAGACTAGATGCACAAACTGACACAAAATGGATGCAAAAAATGCACTAAATCAAATGCAAAAGATGGTGTAAAACTTGATGCAAATTATGACACAAAACTAGAAGCAAAGAATGACACAAAACAGGAAACAAAAAATGATGCAAAAAATGGCATAAAACTAGAAGCAAAACCTGTTGTAAAACCAAATGCAAATCTTGGTGCAAAATATGATGCAAAATTTGGTGTAAAAAAAGATGCAAAATATGGCGCCAAAAACGACGCTTTAAAATTGTATAATAGAGCCAGATTTAGCACCAGGCTGCTCATCCCAATTAAGGAAAAATGCACTAAAATCTGGTACTAAATCTGGCACAATTTCCCTAGTTTGTTGTAGTGTCATACATTTTAATCCTGATATTTCCCATCCCAATAGTCTACCATGACACATTATTACCCATAAACACAAAAATAATATTTACAAGTTCATATGAAGTAAACCAATTTTTTTGTGGACTCATGTGATGAGAAGCACCAAAGTCTAACAACCAATTTCCAACATTCTGAGAGACATTAATACAGGTAAAGTTTCATCTACCATACATAAGTCTTCAATAGAGAAAACTTCATCAATCATACCTGATTTAACTTGATTTGCTTCCTTCTTTGGGTTTTCGGACTCTTTCCATTTCCAACAATCTTTCTTGAGGTGTCCAATTTTATTGTAGTACCAACATTTCACCTTACACGTCTTTCCCTTTAGTTTTGATTTGGAAGAACCCCTTGTTTTCTGCCCTCTTTCTTTTGACCATCCTTTGGCCACCATCGCTTCTGATGTAGAGGTTTCAACATTGGAATTCTCCTTACTTCTTCAGCTAACAAAGCTCCCACAACTAAATCAAATTCCAAGGACTTAGTTGTGCTCAAAATGATAGAGGTAATGAAGTGGTCCTGTGACTCAGGTAGGGAACATAGCAAGGTGATAGCTTTGTCTTCTACCTAGAATTTGACTTCCATATCTGACATATGACAAATAAGTTTATTAAAAACATTTAGATGTTCTACAATTTTTGTACCCTCCTTCATTAGAAGACTGTACAATTGTCTCTTTAGATAAATTTTGTTGGTTAACGATTTGGTCAATATAACGTTTCCAGTATTCCCCACAAACATGCTGTTGAAGTTTCTACAACTATATTGAAGAGAAATTCATTCGCTAGGCACAACCTTATGGTATTGAGATCTCGGGCATCCAAGTCCTCCCAGTCTGAGTCTGTCATGCTAGCATGTTTCTTCTTCACCCCATCCAATGCTTTGTGCAACCCTTGTTGGACAAGCAAAACCATAAATTTCATTTTATATAAAGCAAAATTGTTCTTGCTAGTGAATTTATCCAACTCAAACTTTTCATTTGTCATTTTAGCCATTTCTTTCTATAACGTTCTAAATTTTTCTTCTAGGGATGGTTTATTTCTGAATTTGATTTTCCTCCAAAATCTTCTTTCAACTAGGGTTTCTATCTGATTTTTACAAAAAATTGATTTTGTTGCCCCTTTTCGTGATTTAATTTCTAGAATTTCTTTTAACTGACTTCACAGATTCTTAAAAAATATTTCTTGATATTGCCTCAAATATACAGAAATTCAAAAAATACCTCAAACCTTGAGATTTCTTCTTGAGATTGCCTCAAATATACATAATTTTCTTTTCAAAAAATACTTGAAGCCCTGAGATTGATTCTTGAGATTGCCTAAAAAATTACTTCAAACCGTGAGATTGCTTCTTGAGATTACCTCAAATATACATATTTTTTTTCAAAAAAAAAAAAAAAATTCAAACCCTGAGATTGCTTCTTGAGATTGCCTCAAATATACAGAATTTGTTTTTTCAAGAAATACTTCAAACCCTCAGATTGCTTCTTGATATTGCCTCAAATATATAGAAATTCAAAAAATACTTCAAACCATATGCTCAAGAAAATTCAAATTATAAATACCCAGACTTTGTAGTTCTGGGTCCTTCTTTCTTTTTAATAGTGGCAAGATTAGTGGTGTGGCTCCCCAGAATTCCATGGCTCCTACTTCTTGCAAAACAATAGTTTCCATGGCTGCTCCTCCTTGCAAAACAACAGTTTCCATGACTCGTCCTTCTTGCAAAACAATGGTTTCCATGGCTCCTTCTTCTTTTAAAATGATGGTTTTGGATGATCGTTCCATGTCTCCTCCTCCTTGTAATCACAACGACTCTTTTAATAAGACCCTTTTTCTTTACATGCAGAGGGTTGGCAGCATAGGGCAAACAAAAAATAATGGTTATGGATGTTTGTTCCATGTCTCCTCCTCCTTGCAAACACAACTTCTCTTTTTTCTTTACATTCTGAGGGCTTCTATTGTTCGTTTGGACAACGACAACATCTTTCTCCAACACATTTGTCTCATGGTTATGATGCAACCGATTTCTCAAATCACTGCTCACTCAACAGAATTCTCTCATGGCTCGGATACCACTTGTTGAAATAAACAGTTTATAAAGCAAGAAAGAAATGTAAAGAAGTTAAAAGGGAAGCTAAAATATACACACACATGTAAACACAATATTTTACATGGTAAAACCTTGACGGTGTGTCAAGGAAATATCCACGGGGCAAGGGATTGGATCTTTATTTAATCAAGAATGGTTCTCCATAATTACATTCTCTTTGGCATTCACCAGTTTTATAAGAACCTCTCCTCCATTACGTAACTGCTATTCTATATGAAACTAACTCACAGTAACTAATAAATATTTTACTCATAATTACATAATTTGTTGTCATATTCGACACTTTTATGCTACTTTTTCCTATGCTACTACCTTACGGTGTTTCCTTTGCAACATGTGGTGCAATTGCTAGTATCATTTTTCTCATCTACGTATCATTTTCCTCCTAAACAGGTGAGTAATTATTTTAATGAACTTATTATTATTTTTTGAATTCACCTGATCAACAAATTTTTATTCTTGGATAGGCCTTATCCACTAAACTTCATACATATTTTTGTAGTTTGTATCACTTATTTGTGGTTGTTCCTATTTATAGTGTATAATATTAAATCTCTAATTTTATTTTTGGGCCAGTTAAAGCAAGTGGGAGTTTATTTTTTCTTTTATGTGCATGTATTGAGGAATCACACTTGATATACATTGTTTTTCTCTCCTAAAGAGTGTTACAAATATGTATTCATGGCATTCGTCACAATACGACAATTTCCGTTGGTCTTTTGGCCTCATAATTAGAATTAATATATTTGTTTCTATTTATCTCTTTGATCTAGAGCGTGCTCTCTCAATTTTTGTTCCTTTTTTTTTTCCTCAAGTTTGCAATTGTTAGTCTTCCTATTTTTTCACAAATATATTCTTTCATACTTTTGATCAAAATCTAACATGATATCTAACACGTCCACCCTAATAGAGCACATATTGTATGCATAGAATGTCATTGTTAGTAGAGAGTAAATAGATTTTAAGAAAAATAAGAAAATTTGGGAAATTTGGGCAAATAATGGGAATGTTGGAAAAAAAAATGGGCATGTGAGAGCTAATTGGGTCAAGTATCATAATTGAGATAAAAAGAGACAAGGTGCAAATAATTGGAAAAATGGTTTAATTATGTTAATTGGGGTAGTGTGTCTAATGATTCTATTTGAGTAATTGAGATAATTAGGGAGATTGAGTTTAGTTAGAGAATTATGAGTGGGGATAATTGGGTTTGGTTAGGAAATTAGGAAAATTATAGTTAATTGATAGTGCCTAGGTAAACAATGAATAATTTTTAAACTAGGGTAACTAGGAAAATCTGGGATAGTTGTGCTACTTGGGAAAATTGCATAAGTTTGACTATTTTTTTTTGTAATTACACTATGTCTATTTTTTAATAGGGCTTGAAAATTTCAATTTAATTAGAAATAATTATTAGGTGGATGGTGGGGATTTTCCACATAATATTTTAGAATATTCTCACTAGTAGTCATAGATCAAAGTTTGAGATTTGTCTCAAAAGTAAGGATGCACTTTCTTTATTTTTAATTCAATTAATGAATTAGAAAAAAAATGTCATATGAAATGAGTGTCATATGATATTGATAAGCCATAATATTAAACCATAATATTGTAACAAAATGCATTTATAAGTTTATAATATCAATAATAAAAACCAAACTTATTAAAACTTAAATTTATAATTAAAAACAATTACATGTATATTGATTTTTTTTTTAAATAAACATATTTAATATAAATTCAATAAACATATGTCTCATAAATGACAAGTGCTACATAGTAGCTTATCCAAACTTAGTAAAAAAATAGTTAACTTTATTTGAGCATTATTGTTATATATTTAAAGAATTAGTTACTATGCTTTGTAAATATGATGTAAAATGTGCTTTCCCATTGAAAGTTTCTTCCCACATTATTTTAAAGATATATATATGTAGCCATATGTATTAACATCTAAGTAAAATAAATATTATATATATAATTATATACTTGTTTGAATACTAATTTAATTTAATTATATATATAAATATATACAACACTTTTATGCATATATTATATATTAACCCATTTAATAATTTAATTTTAACAAAGTCGAATAAAAAAATTGTGCTCCTACTGTGATATGCAAAATTATCTCTCTATAGGAACTATACAAATTGGAGGTGAAATTAGTGTGTATCAAAAGAGTAAAGAAGTAAATTATTGAATTATTGAGACCAAACTAGCACAACAAATACATTCAACCAAGTAATTAAAAACCTCTCAAGAAAATTGATAAATGAAGATCCAAAACACCTATAAAAATTCCTGTCTAAATGTAATTTAACATAGGAAGCTCATAACAAATACATGACGATAAAAAAGAAAGAAAGAGAAAGACACATCATGTCAAACGTAATTACAGAATCCACAAAAACATGGCACAATACAGTATCATATTTAAGGAGTGTTGAGCGGAGAAAGAGATACATGCATTGTGAAAATAGTAATGGAAAACCTTTAAAAATAGAGCTAAATCATTCTTTGAATTTAGAAAAAAAAACAGAACAGAGAAGGGAAAACCTTTCTAAAAGTCAGGAAGCTGATAACAAATACATGACGATAAAAAAGAAAGAAAGAGAAAGACACATCATGTCAAACGTAATTACAGAATCCACAAAAACATGGCACAATACAGTATCATATTTAAGGAGTGTTGAGCGGAGAAAGAGATACATGCATTGTGAAAATAGTAATGGAAAATCTTTAAAAATAGAGCTAAATCATTCTTTGAATTTAGAAAAAAAAAAGAACAGAGAAGGGAAAACCTTTTTAAAAGTCATCCATCTTTCATAAATATCAAGAAGGAAAGAAGCCTATATATTTTCTTCAAAGTAAGCAACAAAATATTTCTATTCAATAATGTTATCCTAATGTATGATGGTAAGATTTAATTTAAGTATAGCAGTTGTTAGCTCTAATTCAATAATAGTTGAGTGTGAGTTTCTTTTATGAAAAATTTCAACAAAACGGTTTTTGATATTTGCATTTTAATGTTTTTTTTAAGGAAATTTATGCAAATGTCTTGGAGTTGGAAAGAGAAGACGAAAATCAATACAAATTGATATAAAAATTCAAAAAAACCTTGGTTTGAATTGTGCATTACAATGCTTTCTTCTTGTAGCCAATCCTCTTTCTCTTCTTTCCTCTCTCTGTCATTCTCTCCCACATCCCTTTTTATATCCCTTACCACTCTCTCCCTCTTCCCTCTAACTTTGTCACTATCTCCCTCCCTCTCTCTTTCTCTCCTCCCCCCTCATATTTGTGTCTCCTTCTATCTCTCTTTCCATTATCTATCTATCATTCCTCTCCTCTTCTCTCTCTGCACTCCTGTCCTCTCTCACTCACTCTCTTCCCATGCTTCCCTTGTCACTCCCTCTCTCTCCCCCACCAACTCCATCTCTCACTCACTCTCTCCTTCCCTCTCTCACCTCCTCTCTCTCTCTTCCATACTCTCTTTCCCACCTTCCTCTCTTTCTCTCACCCATCACTCTCTCTCTATCTCTCTCTCTTCACCCTCCAACTTTGTCACTAACTCCCTCCCTCTCTCTCTCCCTACCTCTCTCCCCCCCCTCTCTCTTAAATTTGATGCCATTTTATTTGTTTAAGAAAATATCTAAATTAGAAAATCTCAATTGGTTGTAAATATTAAATCTATATTTTGGATCAATCATGTCAAAGAAAATGCAATAATGAAAGACTTTAAAAAATCATGCATTATATTTCCTCTATTATTGTTAGGCAATATGATTTCTCCCATTGATTGGATCCTTACTTAAGATGGATATATGCTAATTCTTAATAATAATATTTATATTATATAATTTCACATCTTTATATATAAAATATTTCTCATTTTTAATTTGATTAAAACCTTGATTTAATTTCTACGTGAATTTTTTTAGTATTCATTAGGATAGAGGGATTAGATATATCTCAAATGTAATTATAACCTTTCTCCTTCTAAATTTAATTTTAAAAATTCTATAAGATTGAATTAAAATAAAATATTTTTATTATGAAATAAGTTATGTTTTTTCAGCATGTGGTATCAATAAACCATGGTATTAACACATGGTATTGTAACAAAGCCTATTTACATGTTAATAATATCCATAGTAATGTAGGGGTGAATATCCATGGTTAAGAATCATGTCAGATTATAAAATATTTTGATTGTGAAACAAGTTATGGTTTTTGAGCATGTAGTATTGATAAGCCATGGTATTAGCCTATGGTACTATAACAAATCCTACTCACATGTTAAGAACAAAATCAAAGCATAAAAAAATGACTTTAGCTTTAAATTTTTATTATTAATTTAGTCAACATTAAAATGTTTATGACTTTATATTACTTTTAACTCCTTATTTATGAATTTTAGCAGTTTCTTTATTACTTTTAATGTTTTGTTTTTTCTAATTGAACTAACATATAAATTTTAAACCTTTAAGTTAAATGCTACATATTACATGTTAACTACATCTACCCCATATTGGGTTGTAGAGGGCCTCTAGGTGCAATGAGAAACCATCAACATCTACAATTCAGTGCTAATCACCAACAAAGTTGTGGGTTTTTCATCAGATTCGAATTATAAACATCATCACCTACACCATATTGGGTTGTAGAGCGTCTGTAGGTGCAATGAGAAACAATCATCTACAATTCAATGCTAATCACCACCAAAATTGTGGGTTTTTCATGGCATTCAAATTCTAGAGATCATCAATGAATAGTATATGGAGAGTATTTTTAAGCATGTGCAATATAATCCCTTTGTTTTTGTAGTTACATATGGGTATATCAACCACTTGATTAAAAATATAAAAAGACGTGTATTTTCAGAAATCAAACATATAAAAATCATGACTCTATTTTTACAGGATTTTATAAAGATCTAAAAATTGATAACAATGAAAAGTGATTAGGGATAATCTTTGAAATCTTCCATATATTTTAACTTTTTTGAAATGTACAAAAGGTGCTCTATTCCAAATTTATGTTTACAATAATTTCTTGTACTCTTTGGCTTAATGTTGTACTTGTGTTAATGGTAAGTATGAGTTAGGGTTTCTCCCATCAACTCTCATTGAATATTTACATAATGTATGATTCATTAACTTCAAAATAATGCCATTTTGTGATAAAGGTACAATGGGACATTAGATTGAAGAATATTTCAATATCTATTAGGAAAATTAAAAGGGTTTCGTAATAGAAACCGATCTTGAAGTTGACTACCGCAATTCATTATAGATCCTTAGCAAAAAACAATGACATGAGTTCTTGAATATCAATGTTACCGGAGATCTTAAAATGAAGAAACAAGACTTAAACAAACCATTTAATATCTTCCATTTGTTTTCCTCATATTGTTTTCATGTATCTTTTGCACAAGCATTTTTCTCTACTATTGGTATCTAAATAAGGTTTTTTTTGGGTTTTAAACAAATCTAAACTTTAGCATTTTGTTGAACCCATGAAGCTATGTGTTGAGCACGTTTCATGGAAAGAAAAAAAAATAGTTAGTGAGGGTTTCTAATCCTCTACAATAGCATAACTCTGGCCATGTTTTGTAGCTTTATTACTTTATATATCGTGCAAGTGATCTTCTTAGTGCTTCTAAGCTTTTGTTGTTAATGTTTAACATGTGTCTAGAGTTGTCATTTGTTTTTTGGAAAAAGTTTTAAATTTCAATTTTTAATGTTTTCTATCGACTTATTGATTTAAGAGGACTTCATTTTGTTTATGGACATGAACTACAACAATACTTGTATTATGGAAAGTAGGTGGTATTATTATGGAAAAGTAGGTGGTATTTCCATGAGTGATATTAATCATTTCGAAATTGAGTTCATGTTCATGCTAGAATTGTGTGTGTATGTAATTATTAGTGTGTTCGAGAGCTATCATGCACATATGGAATGAGAAATTTCTTTGGGAGGATGCTATGAAATTGAGAGAGCTTTTCAATTCGTATGTGGGTTGGGTGAAGGCTCCACACATGATGATTCTCAAAAGCAAGTATTGAGGAGGTTATTAAATGGAGAGAGTGGGTTGGGTGAAGGCTCCACACAGATGATTCTCAAATGCATGTATTGAGGAGGTTATTAAACAGACAGAGTTCATTGATTCATATATGGGATGGATGAGCATTGCTCATAAGTGATTCTTGAAAACCAGGGTTTTCTTTGATCTCCAATTATAAGAGATTATAGAAGACTTTTGTAGCAGTTGTAATAGCACATTAAAAAGAGCAGTGGAACTGCATGTCCACCTCAGCTGTGTACTCGGGAGCCCCTTTAGAAATGAAAATGACAACACAAGTGAGAAGCTCTTCGTCAACGGGAACCATAGTGAAGTCAAAAAAATATTGAGATGTTCTGGAGAATGGTTCAATAGTTCTTAGCTTGACTTTGAATGTTATTGGTTTCGTCAATATATTGTTTGGTGGAAACCAAACTGTGTTCATAGATGGATATAAGGAAGACCATAGGAAAGTATTTTTTAAGTTTAGATATGGATGTTTCCCAAGAAAATAAAACAATTGTGCAATAATGGTTATATCTTGCTCCTTTAAATATTTGATGTGTTACGACTTATGCATGAAGTTTTAAGTTAACTTAGGTTTTGGACCATGATTTTCTGAAAAAGCCAAGTTACTTTACAAAACATATGAGAGTTCTTCTTTGTATTTGTGGCTAGAGACTTCAAGAAGATGATATTAATAATGCAAAACTATTTTGTTTCACTAGTGATTATGATATTTGAGTTTTGACTTGCCATTTTTTTTGCGATAAAGTTTACAATATATGACTTTTCACTTGTCATTTTCATTTACGTCAAGTTTGAATGTTCTATTTACAAGTGATTATGATATTTACATTTTTACTTACCATTTTTTAATTAAAGTTTATTTTGAAATAATTTAATTTACATATAGTTCTTATAAAAATTAGTATTTCAACTTGTGAATAAACATATTAGTTGATATTTTGTTTTGGTTAATTACTTAATAGCATATGAATTAGATATATTTCTTATATATACTTTGTACTTTTAAAAGTACTTAGATTTGAGGTAATATCTAATTAAAAAAAAAATATATTTATGTACATTATAATTTTTTAAATAAAATTTTAAGAGTATCAATTACATATACTGGAATTGTGCTAAACATAACCCAATACTCAAATTTTTGAAAATATCAACCAGTCAGTGAACTTTATCAAAATCTTTCATATTTGAAAATATTCCAAAATCTAAGATAATCACCTCCACGCTCCATTCCAAACTTAATATTCCTATCTTATTTGTCATACTTGTTAAAAAAAATCCAAAATCTATGATAATGACACTCCTGTTGTGGCTCCATTCCAAACTGATCCGACTTTCTCGTTCTCGACATCTCGCTCCATTGACAGGGAAGATTGATTGATGAGACTGCTACCCTCAAATCATTCGTTAAACTAAAAGATACCTATGTGCATATAACCTGTTGCTGATACCCCAACTCGTCTCTTCCATATGTGCTGTTGCTCATACCCGAGAGTGCTTTGGGAGTGCTCTGTCGTGTGAGGGGCCGTCATCGGCGGTGCCCCGGGTATGAGATTGAGAGAATTCGAAGGTATTGCTTGGGGATTCTGTTTTCATGTTGTGGACGACATACCCGATGTCACGAAGTCATCGGAAGAATTGGGAAATAATATGTGCCAATGATATGGTATCATTGTACAATGGCATGGTTTTATCCATTAATTTCAATATATATTTATATTATATTATATCATTTTTCTCATATATGTATGATATGTGCTATTGCTCATACCCGGAGTACTCTGTCGTGTGCGGGGCCATCATCGGCTGTGCACCGGAGTATGAGATTGAGAGAATTCGAAGGTATGGGAGTTGCTTGGGGATTCTGTTTCAGGTTGTGGACGACATACTCGACGTGACGAAGTCATCGGAAGAAGAATTGGGAAAGAATATGTGCCAATGATATGGTATCATTGTACAATGGCATGGTTTTATCCATTGATTTTAATTCTCATAGAAATCATGTCCCTTATATATATATATATATATATCAATTTTTCTCATATATGTATCATTTTCTTACTAAAAGAGTGAGTAATTATTTTCATATATGTATCATTTTCTTACTAAAAGAGTGAGTAATTATTTTCATGGACTTATTATTATTTTCGGAATTTCCCTCATCCATAGCTTTTTATTCTTGGATAGGCCTTATCCACTAAATTTCAGACATATTTTTGTAGTTTGTATTACTCATTTTTGTAGTTTGTATTACTCATGTGTGGTTGTGTTTGTTCCTATTTATAGTCTACAATATTATATCTCTAATTTTATTTTTGGCTAGTTAAACCAAGTGGGAGTTTAATTTTTCTTTCATGTGTAATGTATTGAGGAATCACACTTTGATACACTGTTTTTCTATTTTAAAAAGTGTTATAAATATCTATTCATGGCATCCATTGTCACAATTTTTCTTGGTCTATTGAGCTCATAATGAGTACATTTGTATTTATTTGTTTCCTTGATCTATTCTCATTTTTTATTCTTTCTCTTTTATTTCAAACTTGTAATTGCTATTGTTTCTTCTTTTTTCACAAATATATACTTTTATACTTTTGATCACTATCTCACATGATATCAAACATGTCCACCCTAATAGAGCACATATTCTATACATAGAATGTCATGGCTAGTAGATAGTAAATAGGTTTTAAGAAAAACAAGAAACTTTGGGAAATTGGGCAAATAATGGGAATTTTGGAAAAAAAATTGTGAAAAATCTATTAAAAAAAAGGGCATGTGAGAGCTAATTGGGTCAACTAGCATATTGAGCTAAAAAGAGACAAAGTGCAAATAATTGGAAAAATAAGTTAATTATGTCTAATGATTCTATTTGAGTAATTGGGATAATTAGGCACATTGAGTTTAGTTAGGGAATTATAATTGGGGATAATTGGGTTCAGTTAAGAAATTAGGAAAATTATAGTTTATTGATAGTGCCTAGGTAGACAAAGAATAACTTTTTAAACTAGGGTAAGTAGGAAAATTTGGGATAAATGGACAAATTGGGATAACTAGGTCAAATTAGGATTACTGGATTATCAAAGAAACAATAAATATTATTCGAGTTAATGAGGGTGTTATAAAAAATGATATAGTTGGGACAATTGGGGAAAATTGTGCTAATTGGGAAAGTTGCATAATTTTGGTTATTTATTTATTTGTTTATTTTTTGATAATTACATCGTGTCTATTTTGGAATAGGGTGTCGAAAATTTTAATTTAATTAGAAATAATTATTAGGTCGATGGTAGGGATTTTGCACAAAATATTTTAGAATTTTCTTACTAGTAGCATATATCAAATGTTAAAATTTGTCTCGAAAGTAGTGATGCACTTTATTCACTTTGCACTTCGAATTTTTATTTCATCATTCAAGTTACTAATAGTCTCTCTCATATCAACAAAATTAGAAAACTAACAAACTTTAAAATTAAATTGACCAGATTAATCTTAGACATATTTAGCATATTTAAAAAGATCAAAACAATTAGATGTTCAACAAATTTTGTATGACCGCACATGGTTGAAACCGACATAGATCCATCTTAACCACAGATCTATCAAGTGCCGAGAGGGATCAAATCTCTTGGGATGAAAACCTTTCCTCAATTTTAACACTAAAAAAAGAGGTTGCACCTCAAGAAATTTGATCTCTCTCAGTGCTTGATAGATCTTGGGTTGAAGATAGATCTAAGTTGATTTTAACTCAATTAATGGATTAAAACAAAATATCATATGAAATGAGCGTCATATGATATTGATAAGCCATAATATTAGCCCATAATATTGTAACAAAACTCATTTATAAGTTTATAATCTCAATAATAAAAACAAAACTTATTAAAATTAAAATTTATAATTTAAAAAATTTACATGTATAATTGAAAAAAGAACATAAAAAGAAATTTAAAGAAAAAACATATTAATCTAAATTCAATAAAATTATGTCTTATAAGTGACAAGTGCTACATAGTAGCTTATCCTTAGTAAAAAAATAGTGAATCTATACGTTCATTATTGCTATATTTTAAAGAATTACTTACTATACTTCGTAAATATGGTTGTAAAATATGTCTTCCCATTGAAAGTTTCTTCCACTTTATATTAAGATATTTGGATAGAGCCATATGCAATTACATCTTAAGCAAAAAATTTACCATATATGATTATAGTACTTGTTTAAATACTATTAATTAATTAATTAATTAATTTATTTATATATAATATATATAAAAGCTTATTTAGTTTTTAACAAAGCTGAATAAAAGAGTTGTGCTCATAGTAATTATCTCTCTATAGGAACTATAGAAATTAAAGTTAACATTACCATGTAACAAAAATTAGGGAAGTAAATTACTAAATTATTGAGTCTAAACTAGCACAATAAATACGTTCAACTAAATAATCATTACATTAAAAATCCCTCGAGAGAATTGATAAATGAAGATCCAAAACACCTATAAATATTCCTGTCTAAATTGAACTTAAGATACGAAGCTCATAACAAATAGACGACGATAAAAAGGAAATAAAGAGAAAGAAACAGCATGTCAAACATAATTACAGAATCCACATAAACATTCCACAATACAATATCATATTTAAGGAGAGTTGAGAGGAGAAAGAGATACATTCATAGCGAATTTATAATGGAAAACATTTAAAAATGGATCTAGTCATTCTTTGAATTTAGCCGCACAAAAAAAACCAGAGCAGATAAAACCCTTTTTAAAGCAATCCACCTTTCATAAATATGAAGAAGGAAAGAAGCCCATGTATTTGTTTCAAAGTGAGCAGCAAAAGATTTATATTCAATAACGTTATCCTCTTATTTAATTTCAGTATAGCAGTTGTTGCATCCAATTCCATAATAGTTCAGTGTGAGTTTCTTTTATAGAAAATTTCAAAATTCTTTTTTTTTTTTTATATTTGCATCTCAATGCTTTCTTCTTGTAAGCAATTTCAGATGTGCTAGAGTTGGAAAGAGAAGACGAAAATCAATATAATTTGATACAAAAATTTAAAAAATCCTTGGTTTGATATGTGTATTACAATGTTTTTTTAGTCAATCTATATGGATGTGCTAGAGATGGAAAGAGAAGCGAAAAAATAGTACAAAGTGATTATTTCCGGGAAGATAATTTACATTATATGTATGTGCTTTATAATTGAAACATGAATATTAATTAGAAAAATACTTAGATTTGGTTGTATTTCCATTTGTATGAACTTGTTGGATTTCATTGTCTTCATTGACTATAAATGTACCATGTATTTGGAAAACTCATAGCATATAAATGGTTGTTTGGTTTTTTTAAACATAATATTCAAAAGAAATTTCTGTTAGCTTGGGAACTAGTTGTTTCAAGAGTAATTTGTTTCTAATGTGACATTGTAAACTAGTACTATTGGTAGACTTGATGATGTAGTTAAGACAATGAGAATAGAAAAATAGGCATTTCTATTTGTATTTTAGAGATTCAATCATTGTTTCCTCTATCATTCTTGAGGATGATATTCATAAATTGTGTTCAACACAAAGAGGTTCAAATGACATAGAGTATATGCTGGCAACTATCAATGTTCCTTCTATCTCTTGCAAAAAGGAGGATAAGTAGTATCTATGAACATGCACATAAATGGAAAGACAATTGCACATAGAAAATTAAAAGTATTAGGAGATATGTACTTACGGAAATGGCTGGAGGGATCAATTTTCTTAGATCTTATACTATTATTGCATTCACTTTTTTGATGAATGTTGATTGTGTTGTTTGAAAAGTTCTCTCTTTTATATCTTCCATGCTTGTTATGTTTTTGAATAACTTGATTGGAAAGTGTCCTTTTTATGATTCTTGTCCAATTTGATTGTATATTGGTGAGAACGTTTCAAATAACCATTGTTGTGATATAAGACAAAAAATTATTCTTTTATTTATTTGAAACAACAATGAAATTCACAATGACTACAGTAACAAAACAATAATGCAAACTAATGGATCTTACCATTGCTCTATTTTCATAAAAAATTCCATCTTTAATTTGTAGTTGTATTCTAAGCCAATTTTCCGAGCAATTGTGACAACTACAACAATTGTTCCAATTGGATACATTTCTGTACTTTCTTATTTATGTAACAAATCCCAAGACATAAGAAAAGATACACCATGACTTAGAAATAAGCCTCTTCAAGGGGAGAACATCTTTTTACATCACATAAATGAACAATTCTTGTATGATTCAGATTAAAATATGTCCTTGGTATATATAAGAGTCTAAGGGCTCAAAATATAATTAGAGCTTTCATAATAATAATAATGTGAGGGAAAAAAATAAAAATACCGGGCTTTTATGGGGCACAACAATAACAATATTGCTACACTAGTATTATAGGGACCTAACGTGCCCCTGTCCTTCAAAAAATTGTTGTCCTCAATGCTCATGTAGTTAGGGATGCTTCTAAGTAAAATACTCATCCTCCCATGCAAAGTATTAAATAGGTAAGTTTTTCCACTTAATTAGATACTCTAAAATTAATCTGGTTTGTAGCTGTTGAATTATTCTTTTGGTGATTTCCTTAGGCTCCAATATGATTTTCCTTCCTCGTCAAGTTCTAGCAATATAGTTTGAACTAGAAGCTTGTCACTTATAACCTTATTTAAGCATGAAACATGGATAACTAGGTGTATTCACGAAGATGTGGGTAGTTCCAATTTGTATGCCAAAGTACCAATATTTTGCAACATCTTGTAAGGGCCATAGTACTTGGGTGATAATTTATTATCCTTTATAGCATGCTTGAGGGACATTTGTTTGTATGGTTGTAGTTATAAAAATACCCAATCACCCACATCAAAAGTTACTTCATTGTGACATTAATCTTCCTGTTGTTTCATTCGATTATTTGGAAAATTCAGGTTATTATTTAATAGTTGGAGAACATGTTATTGATGCTCGATGTGATCTTCCACTTCTTGAACCTTAGAATGTCTTTGGAATTTGGAATGAATTTTTAGTCTTTGTAAACTAGTGGTATGTTCTTTACAGTACATGATTGAGCTAGAAAAACTAGTCATAATCACCACAATCATAGTTTGGTTTAGGCGGAATTTGGAAATTTGTAATTGGTATTCCTTTTCTTGGTGATTTTTTTTATTGATGCTCTTCAATGAGATCATTGGCATAGTTAAAGTGATTGCCATGATTCCTTCAAAACCTATCAAATATACACATAGTATTTGTCATGTTTTATGAATTTTATCAACATATGTACTATAAATAACCATGAAATCTCCATTGAACAACTTTCCAACTTTGTGAAGGTTTAATTCTTCAATTGAAATTAGAACTAGGGATTATGTTTTCAATCTGTGTATGGACGATGATGGTGTGATAAAAGAAAAAGTCAGAAATAAGACACAATGTTAATGAATATAAATTACATGTGAGAATAAAGTCTATAACACTTTGTTTCAAATGCAGTTACCTCTTTGATTTTGTTGAAAGGGGTGTTTCTGGTTGTTTGTCTATGTTTTCTTATTCTTCAAGGATGTAAGATCAAGAAGATGCAACATCATTATTACAATTAAATATTGAAACATAAACAATGAGTTTTGTGAGTATATGAGTTATGACAAGTGGAAACTATGAGTTAAATACATATTGAAGACAAGTTTGACAACAAAAACAAGAATACACATAAATGTAATACCCTCTCTACTTATTTTATTGTATTGTTATATTTAGGCTGAACTATGTTTTAGAGTTTATGGTTGAAAATCTATGTTGGGTTGAAATGAATGTGAACAGTAAAGTTACTATGGTGTAATGAATACACTTTTATTAATAAATGAAAAATTGGGAAGCACAGGGGAAAGAAACACTAGAGCAAAGACATTCTTGCAAGAATTTGGAAATCATTATTGATGGATGAGAACAAAGTAAATCTTCCCTAAAAATGAAGATATATAAGATTTAATGATATGGGAGAGAAGGATCTATTAAATAAATTAGATGGAGAAAGATGTTAAGAATGTGTGGAATAAAGCTCTGTGGGAGAGAAAGGCGGGCTTTAAAAGAAAAGAAACACCCTTTTCAAAAAAGAAAAGAAGGAAAGAAAGCCTAGGAAAATGGGTTCGCAGACCAAAGAAAGCGGGACACCGCTAAGAAAAATATGCTAAGGGAAGAGAATGTATAAAAATATACATGATCTCGGAATCAAAGGAGTTGTTGGTTCCAGGAGGCAAACAAATCTCAGCGTAGGGGAGCTAATGGATCTAGTTCATGGTCGAGAGGAAGAGTGTAACGTGTTTCCCCAAGTGTGATTCCAACAACATTCATGGTTAGGAGTTTGTTTACATTCATTTTTTTTTAATCTGGTTCTACTCGGATTCATTGGTTAATGAAATTGTTTGTATTCAATTGTTAGAATAAGTGTATGAAAATATGTTATGCATATGTTATATTATACTAACTATGTTTTGTATTTTGGTCATATAATCTGATAAGAAAATGTCGAGATAGGTCAATATTGTTTTCCCTTAGGCATTGATAGTTGAATATGTTAGAAATTCCTATATTATATGTGGTAGGGGAAAGGTAGATAGGTTGGGAGGTGAATGGAACTTTATTCTTACTAATACACTCCATACTGAGATTTCCTCTTAAGGGAAGGAAGCATACAAGAACGTTCAGTTCAAATAAATAAAATTTGATAGAAATTAGGGCTAACAAAGAGTGAATGAGTTCCCTCAAACATTGGAAATAGTAGACAGAGCAAGAATAACATAGAGTTATAACACATACGTAGCAACTATTAATACGTTACATATATGACTGATTAATATAAAAATCATTTCGATAAAAAGAAGGAAAAACCATGTGCACCACGAGACTGTATCATCATAATGCTTTTGTCAACATATAGTTAGTGATTATGAATATATATATATATATATATATACACTTTTTGATTTTACAACTGTTGTAAGTTAAACCTATTCCGATATAATGATGTATGCTCATATCCTTAATAACTTGTTCTGTGATTATAAACATAATACTAGATAATAAAAGATATTCTTTTGATATACATTTATATACCTTCTTTGACACCAATAGATGCAGATCTGAAGTGGTACACTGATAGAAATTCAACAAGGAGGGTGTTAAGAAAAGACATTACTATTATATTAAAAGGTAGAAATAACTAAGTGTGAATAGTAGAGTATGATACATTGGTCAATATTGCCACAATTATAGAGGAGTTGAAAAGCCAAAAATACGTAGGTAGTACCTATTCAACCTTCCTAATCTATAGAGGAAAAGTAGGCCATAACCATGGTAAATTCCACAAGGTTTGATAGAATATTTCTACTAGAAGAGGTGTGATTAGTAATGATACTATTATCGACTCTCACTAGATTATGTAATGCATAAAATAATGATAGAGCATGTTGCCTCAGAACCCCATTTATCCAAGAATTTCTGTTATGATGAAGTCCGGTGAAATTACCGGTATAGGCGTACTCCTTGATTTAGCTTTATATGGATTGATGAGAGAAATAAAATTTAATCAAACAACCATAAAAATTGTATCCTATAAATACTCATCGAATAAATAGCATGAGAATAACAGGGATGGAGGGAAGGTAGGAACACGGTATACAAAAAACCAATATATCACAAGAAAGATGCTTTATACAACCATTAAAATGTTAAACAACTAGTTGTGTACATTAACCAAAAGAAGCCATAACACAAAATAAGTTACATTTCTCTGTGACCATAGAAGTATATTATGACCTGCAGGTCTAAAAAAAATATACATATATACATTTTTCACTCTCGGCCAAAGACATTTATAAAAAAAAAACACCACAGAAGGAGTATTATTCCAACATTAAAGAATGTTCCACGGTACGATGATGAAGTGACAACAACTAACACAACTAGAACCACACACCACCCATTTCATAGATGATAGTAGTAGGTCCATGAGTAGCCTAATGGAGTCCGACATAGAAATATAGAGAGTAGAATTAGTGATAGGAGATATCTTGGCCAGGTAGAACACTGGAAATAAGTCTACGCACAACACTCTTACCTGTAAGCGTGAAAATGAAATAGGCAAGAAAAACATGTTATAAGTCCAAAATATAGGGATAAATTATAACACCATAATGAAAAACTACATATACAAAACCGATTACGTGTAGCCATGAGTCCACCCATGTTATCCTCTTACATTATGAACCATAGATTAATTAGCTTCCAGGGTGGTGATGAAGATATATACACCCAACAGGACTTTTAAAGACCCATAAAATGAAACAACAAAGAAAAAAGAAAACCCCTAAGACTGATACCTGTGTGTCCTTGCAGGAAGGAACATTGCTCCAGAAGGAGTCAAAGAAAATTAGACATATAAAAATAAGGGTTCTATGGATTCTAAAATGATAGAATAAGTGAATGAGAAAGGATGGAATCAGACCCAAATCCTCAACACAATACAAAATATAGGAGAAAAGAAATGGTGTACTTTTATTCGCACAGGAATATAAAGGAAAACATGTTACCTCTAAGAACAAACGTGACTGCGTAGTAACACTAGAAGGTCATTCCTACTCTACGAGGGCACCACAGTTTGGCTAAAGCCATAATTCTAGAATGGAAGGCAAATAAAAAATTAGAAAATCAAGACTGAATACCAGTAACTCAAAGATTTGGGACTAAAAATAAAGGAATCACAGTGAAAGGATGGCTAATATTACTAATAGTTGGGGAGGAGGGAAGTAATGCCTGTACCACCAAGCATTTCCTTAAACCTTAACAACCATGTAATCTACCACCAAATCTAGATGTGAGTGCAACTAAAGACCTCACTACGAAGATCAGCCATCTTGACACCATTCCAAAAACTCGATAAGAGAAAATGAGTCAAGAGGCTATGTAGATTGGTAAGGTTAGGGTTGGGAGATGGGCTTCCACCCTTGTATTAGAGAAATCAATATCCACTATTCACACCAATCTATGAACTAATCGTCACGTCATGACCATTTGCATATGCATTTGTGGCCTCCATTGAATCGAATACAAAGGTTAGCATTCCCAAGCCAGCAAAAAATTGATCATAAATTTTGTATAGAAGCCTTATCAAGGAAATTTATAGTGTGGATGCCACACAAGAAATTAAAATATCATGATATTCCAACGTTATCAGGTAGAGGACTTACGAAAAATCAAATAGAAAACATCTCAAATTGTTTTGTTATGAGCCATCCTTAGTGACACAACTTTGCAACCTATAAATCACCATGTAAAGTTTGAATTCGGTATCATAAAATTAGAAGTGGGTAGAAAGCTAGCTCATGAGGTAGGAGGATAGGCAACTCACATATTAAAATGGAGATTTATTTATTTATTTTTATATAAAAGAGGGTCATGAAATATGGTATCAGAACTTAGGCTCAAAATGGGGCTTAAAGGAACCACCATAGTAATACTTAGAAATGTACATAATTAAAAATTAAATTAGGTGATGTAGTAATAATACGTAGTTGTGTTTGAATAAAAAGGTGTTCTCTGAATTAGACTACCACAAAATGGCAGAGGATCTCCATTCAGCTATGACAATAGGAGAAGAATTATATGTTGAGCTGGGAAATGGAAGTACCCCACCAACATCTCAGTTTATGGATGTTATCATAAATTTATACCAAGAGCTAGTTCATCTCAGGAGTGGCAATGAATGATTACTGGAGGCTAGTAAGGAGCAATAGAGGATGATATGGGAGGACAGAAAAATTTAGCCATAGAACCATCAAGCTAGAAGCATGGAAAAGGAAAAATGTAGAGACAAAATCTGAGAATTTTGAAAAGTGGAGGTGATTCAAATAGAACTTATCCAAAAATACAAAAGAGAAAGAACAAAGTAGAGCTACAAGGGGAATTTATGAAAATAAATCCCCCTAGTATTGATGGTGAGAAGGAGGAGGATGCCAAAGCATGGCTTCTCAAAATGACAAAATATTTTCAAGTTTATGAGTATGAAAGTAAATTAATGGC
Organism: Pinus taeda; assembly: GCA_000404065.3. Lineage (NCBI taxonomy): Eukaryota > Viridiplantae > Streptophyta > Pinopsida > Pinales > Pinaceae > Pinus > Pinus taeda. The sequence continues at coordinate 155,311 of APFE030657833.1, forward strand.
CATAATAGAAACTTATCAGCTGCAACACATAGCTTCCCTCTGGTGGGAAGAAGAAAAAAGTGTTCATACATTGGGGCAAAATATTGTTTCTTGGGAGGAATTACAAAAGAAATTTTAGTTTTAGCATTTGAATGAATGATATAATGATGGTCGTGCCAAGGAATTTCATTAGTTGAGTTTGTGGCAGTTAACTATCAACGAGTTTATGGTTAAATTCACCAATTTTATGTGATATGTCCCCTGTATCAAAGAAGAGAAAGCCAAAGTACAATGATTTGTGAATTGCTTACTTGTCCCTTACAGAGAAAGGATTGAGTTCGACAATCCCAACACAATGGATGAGGTCGTAAGGAAGGCATGATTGTGTTATCAATAGTTTAAAAATAGGAGAGAAGGTCCAAAACCTTGGAAAAATAAAGACAATCATAAATCTGCATTGGGGTCTAAGTGGGAAAAATATGCCTCTCTAAAAAACTTTGGAAGGGACCACCAGCGAAATTTTTTGCAAGGGAAGTTAAAACCAACCCATCTCATCTCAAATTGGGTCCAAAACCATAGAGTTTAATAATGAAAATACTAGTGGCATCAGGGAGATAGAACCGTTGAAGATTTGGGGATGAATTGAATCTCATTTGTCAAGGGATTGTCTGCACAGCCCTAGATCTATTCAAAACATTCAAGTTTTTATTGTAGTAGCTATAGTGAATGGTATTGCCATAAAAAATCCAAGAATAAGTGTAGCACTAGAAAATCGATAGGCGAAGCACCAATCCACTATGATCAAAATAGAATGTACAATTTCAAACAAATTTGTTTCTATTTAAATTGACCTATGGGCTAGTTTAAGCTACATTAGTCCTCAAACTGTAGAGAAATTTAAACTAAAAGTTGAAAATTTTAAGAATGCATGGTTAGTACAATTAGCCACCAACACAAAAAGGAGGGTAACTAACGAAGTAAGATAGTGTCCTATTAACTTAAACGGTTGTTCCACTGAAGAAAATATTACTATCCTCCCTTTATAGTCTTACGATGTGTTGATAGTCATGGACTGGTTGGAGAAACAAATATTTATTATGATCTGTTTAGCAAAAATAGTAAGTTGTGTGAATCAAGATGGACAAAACTAGTTAATTAAAGGCATAACAAAACCAATATCAGTTACAAAAATTTCAGCTTTACAACTAGAAAGGAGTGTAAGGAAAGGGTGTCAAATATATGTAGTGCACGTGGAAACAAATGAACAACAACCATTTTTTTTGTAGACTTTGGTTATCAATAAGGAGTTTCAGAATCTGTTTCTCGAGGAAATTTTGTGCTTACCTCCCCATAGAGATGTAGATTTATCCATACATCTAGTACGAGTTGCAACCTCGGTGTCTAGAGATCCTTATACAATGAGTGTATCTGAGCTATTAGAATTTAAGATGTGGTTACAAGAACTATTAGATAAAAACAATGTTAGACCCAATGTCTTAGTGTGGGGAACTCTTGTGTTATTGGTCAAGAAAAAAGACAACACATTTAGAATGTGTATTGATTATCAATAATTAAATAAGTTAACCTTCAAATATAAATACCCATTGCCCTATATTGATGATTTGTTGGATCAAGTGAGAGGGGAAACCATATTTTCAAAAGTTGATTTAAGGATCGGGTATCACCAACTAAGAATAAAGACGAAGATATTCATAAGATAACTTTTTAGACCAGATATGGTCACTACGAATTTGTAGTGTTGCCATTTGGTCTTACTAATGAACTAGCAACCTCTATATGCTTAATGAACAATGTACTAAATAAGTACCTTGATAATTTGTGTTGGTATTTATAGATGACATTTTAATATATTCCAACAATGAAGAAGAACACAAGGAACCTTTTAAATTGGTGCCACAAACTTTAGGGCAACATCAACTATATGTTATTTAGCAAATATGAGTTTTATAAAGGCTTAATACAACATTTGGGTCACATTATTTCAAAGGAGGGACCATCTCTCGATTCTGAAAAGATTAGGGTCATCTTTAAATGGCCCATACCTAACGATGTGTCGATTGTCTGCTCATTTATGAGAGTCACATGATATTACCGAAGGTTTATAAAAGGCTTATCTAAACTAGCCTAGCCTATTACATTTGTACAAAAGAAAGGAACAATGTTTGAGTGGACAACCAATTGTGAAGACATCTTTGACAAACTGAAACACTACTCACAATCCATATTCTAAAAAATTTAGATCAAAATGAAGAATTTATTGTTTGCACAAATTATTATATTGAAGAATTAGAGGGGGTTTTGATTAAGGAAAATTTAGTGGTAGATTATCAGTCTAGGAAGATGAAAACACATGAAAATAATTATGCAGTGTATGATCTAGAGCTAGTTGTTGTAATACATGCTCTAAAGATGTGGAGACACTACCTATTAGGAATTTTTTTTTACTTTGGTAGCTAATCATATCAGCCTGAAATACTTTTTCAGCCAACCAAATCTCAATGCTAGACATGTGAGGTGGGTAGCTTTCCTTAGCGATTTTGAGTTTGATATCAAACACATTAAAGGAAAAGAAAATAAAATAGTGGATGCCTTAATCAGACATGCACATACTCTAGTGGGGGTATTCGTTAGCAAATTAACATTGATTTTGTGGAGAATATTAAAAAATCAATACCAAAATATTTCAAATACCTCGAAATTCAACAGAAATTGTAGCAAATAGAAATTCCAAGATTTGCTGAAATTGCTGAGAAATTGCTAATCTATAGAAATAGATTGTATGTTCCCAATGTGAGTGCTCCAGAAAATAGTTATTAAATGAATATCTCACATATCAAAAGATGATAAGAACATTAAGAAAAGAACTAGTTTGGTTGTGCATGAAAAAGGAGGTCGTAGAATGCTTATCAAAATGTTTAGAATGTCCAGAAGTAAAGGTGGAACATCAACAACTTGGTGGATTGTTGAACATACTGCCCATTCCTGAATGGAAATGAGAAGTGATTTCATTATATTTTATCACGGGATTTCCAAATACAAAATGAAAACATGATTCCATTATGGTGGTGGTGGCCACCTTAAGTAAAGCAACACATTTTATACCTGTGAAGTCTACTTATGGAACAACATATATTTCTAACATTTTCATTACAGATATTGTCAGGCTACATGGAGTACCAAAGATGATAGTGTGAGATAGGGATGCTAAATTCACTTCTAAAATTTGGAAAGCCTTATTTGGAGGCATGGGAACATAATTGAATTTTAGCACTACATATCATCCCCATATTGATGGGAAAATAGAGAGAAGTAATTAAATTTTAGAATACATGCTAAGAATGTATGTCATGGAAAAACCTACCAAATGGGAAGACTTTATGCACTTAGTGGAATTTTCTTACAACAATAGTTACCAAACTTCAATACAAATGAGTCACTTCGAAGCTTTGTATGGCAGAAAATGGAATACACCTCTTATATGGAGTCAACTTGAGGAGAGACTAATATTGGGATGAGATGCATTGCAAGAAATGGAACAGGTAGTGCAGAAAATTAGACAGCACATAAAAACGACAAAGGACATACATAAAAGTTATGTCGATAATAAGTTGACTCAGATTGTATTTAACATTGGAGACCATGTCTATTTAAGGGTGAAACCGAGGGAAATTACCTTAAGAACCGAAACCTATAAAAAAATTGGCACAACGACTTTGTGGGCCATTTGAAATCTTGGACAAAATTGGGCCAACAGAATATTAGCTAGCATTGCCCAGCCATATTAAAGTTCATAATGTTTTTCATGTATCTTTACAAAAAGAATATGTTCATGACAATTCTCATATAATTAACTAGAATTTGATATAGTTGGAACCAAAAGGAGACTTCCTAGCAAAGCCACATCACATATTAGAATGGAAAGAGATATCACTCTAGTTAAAGTGAAATGGAAGCAATTTACACCGTAGGAGGCTACTTGGGAGTTAGAGGACAAAATGAAAGTGGCCTATCCAAAGTTGACCCAAAAATGAAGTGATTAGACAATGAACACGAGGGATGGTGTTGAATAAAAAGTGGGAGAAGATGTAATACCCTTCTATCCTTATGTTATTGTCTTGTTATGTTTAGAATGAACTTTTTTTAGAGTTGATGATTTGAAATCTATGTTGGGTTGAAATGAGTATGAATAATAAAGTTATTTTAATGCAATGAATACAATTTTATTAATAAATGAAAAATTGGAGACTACTTGGGAAAGAAACACTATAGTAAAGAGATTATTGCCAGAAATTGGAAACAATCATTGATGGATGAGAACAAAATAAATCTTTTGTAAAAATGATAATAGATAAGATTTAATGAGATGGGAGATAAGGATCTATTAAATCTCTTAGCTAGAGAAATATGCTAAGATTATCTCTCGGTCCAACATCGCCTTGTCACAACAATGGTCATCAATGGTCCAGCGTTGCATTGTGACAAAGATTATCTCAATATGGAGATCAACCACGGTTAGCCATTTTCCAACATTGCATTGTGATAAATGTTGTCTCAATATGAAAATCAATCATGGTCAACCATATTCCAATGTCACATTGTCACACACATTTACTTTAGGGTTTATAATATTTATCTTAGGGTTTATATTCCTTGGTTCTATAATAATTATCCATTGGGTTTATAATCCCTTGGGTTTATTATTCCCTTGGGTTTAGTAGTATTCCTTTGGGTTTATATTATCAATCCATTGGGTTTTTAATCCCTTTGGTTCTTTGTATTAATCCCATGGGTTTATTATCCCTTCGGTTTATAATATCAATCCTTTTAGGGTTTATATAACTTGAATTTATAATATTAATCCCTTGGATTTATAATACCTTTGGCTTTTAGAATTAATCCCTTGGCTTTATTATTCCCTTCGTTTTATAATATCCTTTCCTTGGGTTTATTTGGTTCATATTCCTAGGATATAATATTATTATTAGGGTCTATAATATTAATCCTAGGTTTTATATAAATTGCTTGGGTTTAAAATCATGGTCATCCATGGTCAACAATGGTCCAATGTTACAATGAGCCAAAGACTGTCTCAACATGAAAATCAACTGTGGCCCAATGTCACATTGTGACAAACATCATCTCAGTATGAAAATCAATGATGATAAATCATGGTCAAGCATGTTTATTTTAGGGTTTATAATATTTATCTTATGGTTTTTATACCTTCGGTTTATAATATCTATCCATTGGGTTTAATATTATTCCCTTGTAATGAGCCACTTTAGATATTGGAGACAGAGAGAGGTAGGGTTGAACATTTACAACTATATCAAGAGTGAAATCAATAGATGGATTGCAGATTTCATCGTCTTTTTCTTTTCAATGTTATGCAAAAATGCAAGACAATGTGAGAAGGGATTGACTAGAAAATGTAAGTGGTCATGATCATAATCCTCTCGATTTAGATTGGTGCAATGTTTTTCATCATTCTTGGTGTGTTTTGGAAGAGGCTAGCATTTAATAATTGTGTTTTGATGGAGTGTTTAAAGTTGAATTTCCTATAAACCAAATTTAAATTGTTGTTTGATTTTCATTAAATTTTTACTTCATAATTACTTCTAAATTATTTATTAAATGAGTATCAATATAGTTTATTAAATGATTATTAATATAATTGTTGTCATAATAATAATAATAATAATTATTATATTATTATATGCTTCTTATATCTATATTAATATTATTGATAGTAACATTAATTCTTAATATTATTGATAATTTAATATACAGGTTGTCTTTAGTGAGAATTTTTGGAAGTTTTTCTAGTGGGTTTTTCTAGTCTAATTTCTCTAAAATCCGATAGGAATTTATTGAAATCACAAGATTGATGGGTAACTACTGCACATCCCAAGTTCCTTAGGGGTTTTTCAAGGTGCTGAATCCATAGATACATTGAAAAAATCAATTTAAATAAGACAAGTCAGTATTTCCCCTCAATTTTTTCTGCTAGATTCCAGCAATGGAAAGTCCAAAAAGTCGCACTAAAGGCAACTCCATTGGTATATGTGTTTGATATGGGCCTATCGGCGTTTATCAACAAAATTTATTAATGCGGTTGTGCTCATAAATAATATTAAGGAAAGTATTAGAATTGGAATAATATCAAATCCCTAGGAAATTGGTGTGTGGGGCGCAACATAGCACTAATTTTTTTAATTTTATTAAAAACAATGGACCATTGTCTAAATAAAAATTTCTTATATATAAATGAATATTATAAATAATAATGAGGGACTTATTAGAATTGGAATAGTCTCAACATGGAGGAACTTATTAGCATTGGAATAATCTCAACTCTCTGGGAAACTGGTGGGTGGGGATCCACGTGGCACAAGTCTAATTTTTAAATTTATTAAAAGTCAATGCAACCTAACAAACTCTGTAATAGACTACAACCATTGATAAACATTAAGAAGAAGCATACATTGAGCATAATCCCTTGAGAATCAATCTAGGCCCTCAATTTAAAAAAAAAAGGTCAACAAACCTCCTTCCATGTAAAGTTCATATATATACACCTATCAACTAATATTGGATATTAATGTTAAATTAGGATAACTGGGTTATCAGGGAAAAGTTGTTATGATTGGGGTGATTATACTCATTTGAAAAATTGACAAGATTATGTTAATTAGAGAAGTTGGGATGAGATTGTTTAGTTAAGTCATTTAATAAAAAATAGTCTAATTAGGGAAAGTTTGATTAAATTTTATAATTTTGATAATTAGATCATATCTATATTGAATAAAACTTCTTAATTTTTATTTAATTATCAATCATTATTAGTTGATGGTAAAGATTTAACCTCCATAATTTCTAAAATTTTTTATTAATATCGTTTCAAAAATAAAATTTATCAAAGATAATTATCATTTATTTCTTTTAATTCAATTATTAAATATTAAATATCATAATAAAACGTTTCAATAACTTTTTAGAAATAATATTTAGCATCTTATACCAAAAACCAATTGAAATATTTTAAACCATCAATTAAATTGTTGTAATATTTGTATTTTTTTCTTATAAAATTCATTTCATTCTTTATAAAATATTTTATTTATCATTGAATTACACTAATAATATATTTTTAGAATGTGGAAATACAGATGTCAATTTGTATCTTTTTGTCATCAAGATATATGAGTCAATGCCTGTATTTTTTATTTTTTCAAATTTATCTATTTTCTTATCACTGCTTTTAAAATATTTTAATTATTATGAGAGTTTGATGGTTATTATAGTTATTATATTATGAAATATTTATATTTAATAAGAATGGTTGTAATTTTTTTATTATTTTTATTAATTATGTTAAGTGGTACTTTATAATTTAGTTTGGAGATATTATCATGGTTCTAAATAAGTGTTAAGAATAAAGATATGGTTTTCTTTTAGTGGTTTTCAATGTCTAAGAGTTGGATAAATACTTTTTGAAGGCATTAATAGCGGGTAATGAGGTTTTCAGGATTTTAGAGACCCACTTCTAGTCTGCCACTGGTTAGCCAATGAGTACTTTATTTAACTCCCTCATTCAATCTCAAGTTTTAATTTTAGTGTAATTTTATTGTACTTATGTTCGTTTATTGAATCCCATTTAGGTTTCATTGTGTATAAGAAGTTTAAAAAGAAAAAAAACTCTTTTCGACAACCTAGGCCCAAATTTGAAGAAACAAAATTTTATGATCTCATCTATCCATGGAAGACAATTCAAGTTATTCTCTATTTCCAGGTGCAGTCACAAAAACATAAAACCCCTTTGACCATTCCCCATCTCTTTGAATAGATATGATAGTGCCTTAGGTCGATGGAATGCTTTTGTTATAAATGGGAGTGAATTGTCTAGAAAAAATGAAGATAGTTAGGCATTGTTTGATGCCTTTTACCTTTACCTATTTATTGTTCTCAGAGGAATCCCTTATGTGCCAATTGACCTCCTTTTCGTTGATGAAACAATCATTGTATTAGTGAAATAATATTTTCTTGGTTCTTGAATGTGTGGAAGTACTTTCTAACATGAAGGATTTTATGCTTTAAAACCTATTGGTTCGATATCCATTACATAAAATTTATGTGAAAGTAAAGATCATCATTCCTGTAGTTTTTGGAAATAAGTTTGGGTTTTAGAGCAACTCGAATATATCATTGTTGCCTTTTTATACATGTTCTTGGATTTGACTTTTATTTCGGGCAAATTCGACCCATTATTTCTAAAAGATAAGACACATGACCCTCGGTTTGGCTTTCATTTGGGGAAAATTAGGCCCGTTATTTATGTAAGATAATGAATGTGACAATCGGTTTTGGGCTAATTTAATGGGTTAAAACAATTTATTGTTCTACATATTTCACAACTAACCTTGTGCACCATTCAGCGAAGATTAGGGACATATTCTGTTCCTCATTTCTACAAATTATGCACTATATTTCCCGCAATTTTAGATTGTTATAGATTTTGTATTAAATTTCCCTCAGTTCTGAATTCCATTGCAAAATACCAAATAATAGACACATTTCATGAGTAGTATTCACATCTTAATTGGTTAGTGATGATGGTGGAAGCCTTTGAAACATAAATTCTTCTATCTTTGCATATAAATGGCTTCTATCATGAGGCATATCTCGCTAAGAAGGATTCAGTCTAACATATACTCAATTTAATCTTCTAATATTATTTATGCAGATTCAAGTAGTCCATGTTACCTTTCAGTTCTTTCAACTATTCTTGAGATGGTTTTGGTAAGGAATGAGAGATAATAAACATCTATAAGTCAATGTTGATCACCACCAAGGTTGGGGGTTCATTAGGGGAATTTTGAGGTCTCAAATGGGTCTCCTAAGGAAATTACAAAATAATAGAGGAAATAATAAAATTATATTAGATTACATCTTCAAATTTTAGCGAGAAAAAAGAAAAAACTATATTTTCAACTTGTATTTTCAACTTATCTCCCTATGGATTTACTCAAATTTCGAGCGGAAATACTCGTTGGATGAAAATTTTGATTCCTCATCCAAGGATAGTAACCATGTTGCATACTTTCGATGGACCCTACTACACAAAAAATAAGAAATACATGAAAAATATAATTGCAATCATGTTTTTTCATGTAGCAGAGTCCATCGAAAGTATGAAACATGGGTAATCCTTGGACAAGGAATTAAATTATTCAACAAACAAGTAGTCCCGCTCAAAATTTGAGTAAAAACTTAAGGAGATAAATTGAAAATATGAGTTGAAAAAGTAGTTTTACTATTTTACTATTTTAATATTTTTACTTTTTTACTCCAAAAATGGTGAATCATCCTCCATGGATGACATCATCACCTTGAATCCTATTAGTTCTTATAAAGTTCATTTTGGTTGTACATTTTTCTTAGAATGCCCATTTTAGACCTCAAATTTCCCCTATTGTTTCATGGCAATCGAATTCCAGACATCAACACTGACTAGTATCTAGAGAGGATTAAGTATGTGCGTTGTAGTCCCTCTATTTTTGTAGTTGCATATGCATACATTAACAACTTGATTCAACTCAATTCAGGGTTTTAGATTACTTCTTCAAATGTACATAGACTTCTAATCACTAGTGTGATTGTTGCGGCCAAGTTTCTTGATGATATGTAAGTATATTATACTTGGGTATCCATTAAGTTTCTATTGGTTTAATACTTTCAATTTTTATATCTCTTTCTGTATTTTCAGGAAATCATAGAAATCAAAAGTGTACAAATCTTGACTTTACTTTTGGGAGTTTTTAAAGATCGAATATTTGATAACAATGAAAATTGATTATGGATAGTGTTTGAAATCCTCCATAGATTTTAACATTCTTGAAATGCACTGAAGGTTCTTTGCTTCATATTTATGTCCACAGTGATTTCCTGGTACTCTCTGGCTCACTCTTGTACTTATGTTAATGGCAAATATGAGTTATGGTTTCTCTGATGAACTATGATTGAATCTTAGGTTAATATCTGATTCATTAGCCTCAAAATAATGTCATTCTATGATGGAGGTACAGTGGGATGTTAGCTTGAATAATATTTGAACACCTGTTAGGAAAATAAAAAATGTTTCATAATGGAAACCCATTTTGATGTTCAATATTGTAATTCATTATAGATCCTTGACCAAGGAAGATGACCTGTAAATGAGCCTTATATTAATTTTAGTAGAGACCTTGAAATGAAGAAAACAATACTTAATTGAACAATTTAGTATCTTCCTTTTGTTTTCCGCATATTTTTTTCTAGTATCATTAGCACAATTTTTTTTCTCTACTATTTGTATCTGAATAAGGTTGCTTTGTACTACATACAAATTTAAAATTTAGCATTTTCTTGAACCGATGAAGCTACGGGTTGAGCACGTTTCATGGAACGAAAAAAAATAGTCAGCCATGGTTTCTAATCCTCTACAATAACATTTCTCTAACCATGTTTTGCAATTTTATCACTTTATAAATCATTCTAGTGATATGCTTAGTGTTTCTAAGCTTTGGCACAAAAGCTTTGGTTGTCAATGTTTAACATGTGTCTAGAATTCTCGATTTCTTTTTGGAAAAAGTTTCAAATTTAAAGTTTTTAATGTTTTCTATCAGTCTATTGATTTAAGAGGACGTCATTTTGTTTATGGACATGAACTACAACAATGAATCTTATAAAAAGGTAGGTGGTATTTACACCAAGGATATTAATCTTATTGAAATTGAGTTCTTTTTCATGTTAGACTTTGGTCTGTAGGTAATTATTATTGTGTTCGAGTGCTACTGTGCACATACAGAACAATAAGTTTTTTTAGGAGGAGGTTATCAAATTAAAAGAGCTCTTCGATTCATTTTAGGGTTGGGTGAGGGCTCCACATAGGATAATTCTAAAAAACAAGTATTGAGGAGGTTATCAAATTGACAGAGATCTTTGATTCTTATATGGGACGGATGAGCATTGCTCATAAGATGATGTTGAAAACAAGAGTTTTCTATGATATGCAATTATAGGGGATTCTAGAAGACTTTTGTAGTAGTTGTAAGATGATGCGGGAGCATTCAGCCAAGGGAAATCATTGTAAATAGTAGACATAGGGGGTCATGCATTTTAGGAATTAGTTTCCTAAGTTCCAAGTCAAAGTAATATTTAAGTGCGATTAATTAGATATTCTCAAAATAAATAAATGAGAACATAGGGAGAGCTTTTAGGCATAAAATCAATGAAAGTGGACCAGTAAGAGATAAGGAGGCTTTTCTGTTTTAAAACAGAGAAAAGATAGAATAAAGCCTCAAGAGGCTTTTTGCCACACATGTATGCATGTAGAAGTTCTAGGATTTTGATATCAATAGGAATGTAAGCCTACGGGCAGAAAAAGGAGAGGCCACTAGAGTGGATAATCGGGTCTGTGAGAGAGAAGGCCATTAGTGAGGAAAGTTTGGCCTGGGAGTGCATGTGCATGAGACGAAGTCTCTCTATGTAAATTCATGCTTTTATATTAATATATGCAGAAGTTTCCTGACTATGTCAGAACATAGGAAGTGCGTGTTCTATAATTAGAGAGAGAGGAGGATTGATCGGAAGCATTGTTCTTGAAACTTTTCCATCTGTGTATCGGAATTAATGGCTTCTGTTAATATATCTATGCATGTATCAGAGAGCTTAATTTATTGTGTATTGAAAGTATTGGAGCGCTTATTTTCCTGCATGATATGTGGTTGAAGCTTTGGGAATCATTTCCTTTTTAACCTAGCGTGTGCAGAATCTTTAAGTCATTTTATAAGGCTCTATGTATATTTCTGTTTACACGGAGGATGAATGATTTCTCATTGCAGCGGAACATTGATCAGAGTTGAAAAATTATTAATTTGGCCAGTTAGTGTATCAGGTCTGACCCTATTATCGGATCGGAGGAGAGGATTGAGACTGCCGAAGTATAAGCTCCGACAATCCGGAGCAGAAAACCTTATAAAGCCGACTGTGAAGCCATATCGGGTTCGCAGAACCTCTACAGTGCATCGGAGGCTAGATTTAAAGGATTATTGTGACCACTGAAATCTGAATCCGCGATATCCATAAAGGGCGGAGATATAATGTTTGAGATCCGGGCGTTTGGAGGAGTGGGGTTATAATGTTTCGCATGTATTAATATATGTGAGGCCGCGGTTTTGAGGCTCAACGCCATAGTGATTAAAGCGTTCAGTGGTGGCTTTCGATGGGTGATTAAAAGCGTCGATAAAAGGGTGTGGATTCTAAAGAAAGTCCATTGTTTTTTTCTTTAAGGTTTCATGCCTTAAGTGCTTCCGACAGAGGCTTTGTGGGCTGAGATTTTTATAAGAAAGGGGATTTTGGGCTTATACCCAGATCTCTTTTCATCAAGTGGTATCAGAGTAGGGAAAGTTTCCTGCAGAGAGAAGGATTGAGGTAAAGGCATCATTACTATCAGAACAAAAACAAAGTGGGGAAGATTTTTGTGAAGAGGAACATGCACATAGGAAAAGGAAACGAGCTGAATGATAAAAGACTATAGTGGGAGATGTAGTAGTCCAACAAAGGATTGGAACAAAAAGGAATAGGTAATTCCTTAAACGAAGGAGAAAGAAAGATTGCTTAATGAAAGTTCTGAGGGGAAAAGGAATTGAGAAACCAACCAGAAGACAAGCCATTCAAAGTGCAAAAGAATGGGTGAAACAAGATCATGCTGAGATCTTGAAAGAGAGGTAATATGCTATGATCTGTTTTAAATTAAGAGTGTGTGTTTTATGCTAATGCACAGGTGATAGCAAGAGAAGCTGTGAGAGAAGAACCATGTGAGTTCTTAAAGGCAGAGTAAGGAGAATACTCTTATAGAGAAGTGGCAGTGAACCTGATGAATACAATAAGGAATTGGATAGAGAGGAAAACTGAAGTGTTCTTAGGAGAGAGTGGGAGATTGTAGAAGCCTAGAAGGAGGAAAGATGTTGCTCAGGAAGAAGTTCCAAATAGAGGACCCGTGCTTACCAAAGGACTAAGTGAGGAGAGCTTAGTGAGGTAAGATTGCAGCCAGGAGGACTAGCTGTTGCAGAGGCTTGTTGCAAAGGAGCTCATGAAGAAAGAAAAGAAGAAGATGACTACTAATAGTCATAGTAGAGGTTCAGAAAAAAGCCACAGTAGAAGACATAAGAAAGAGGATGCCAAGGTAAATGGAAAGAAGATGAGTCAAGAGGAAGTTGAAATGGAAGAACCCATTTGTGAACCAGAACAAGGAGAATTTCTGGGAGATAGTGAAGATGAAGACTTGAAGACTGAAACTTCAAGTAAGACCAAAGGGTCACATGGGTTTAAATCTGACAATTTGTGTATGTTTGCAGGTGAAAGAAAATTGGCTAATATTGTCATGAAAAAGGAAAAAGACCAGCAGAATCAAAATTCTGTTCTGGAAGAGCATGAGGTAGATAGATTTCATGTACAGCTGGAGAAGATGATCATGGAGGACCAGAGAAGAGGTTCAGAGGAATGCCATAGAGATGAGATGACTGCAGAAGTTTGAGAAAGATAAATTACAGTAATGAAGGTACAATTGCAGGTACTGGAAGAATTGCTGCAAGAGCAGGAAAATCAAAATAGAAAATGGTTCTTTCCATTGAAGGAAAAGAGAGTGATTTGGAGACAATTGCAGAGGATGTTGAGGCAAACTATGATTGCCTTGCTAAAAAAGGAACTTAGAGTTCTTGAGCCAGAGATGGAATTTGAAGATTCCAAATGCAGATTTGTTCAGAAGGAAATAATGGAGGAAGCAGTAAAGACTGAAAAGTATTGTGATTTAAAAACTAATGAGTTGCGCATGTTTGCAGGTACAGAACAGGGAGATGAGCAAGCTTTAGAATTTGTCAAAGAAGAGTTGAATCTGAAGGCTATTCAGATCGATGATGAGATAACAAGATCTCCGAAGGAGATGAAGAAGAAGGAATCTGATCAGGATATTGATGCAGAGAGAGAAGGACCAGCTGATGATGGGTCAAGCACTGAGGATGATATGGAAAATCATGTGAAGTTTCCAAGTTCTACTCCTAAGGAAGTTGTTGAATTGTATGGAAAACTAGATCTCCAGAGAAGAGAGTTGGAGAGACAGAGGACTTATGTGCAGGTTAATTTGCTGAAGAAGCAAGGGAAAAGAGTTTTTATGAATGACAGTCATGAAGCAGAAGATGGTAAAAAAGCGAGACTAGCTGATAGTCTCATGGTGAATGCAAATCAGCATACTGATGTGATGATAGAGGAGTCAGAAAAGAACTCAGAGCAGCATACTGAAGTGTTGCTAGAGAAAGTTGAGGAGAAAGCCAGTGAAGATTTTTTGAGTCCTGAAAAAGACTTGGAGCTGTAGAGAGAGAACTTGGTGACTGAATCGACAAGTGAGACCAGTGGGTCTTGTGATTTTAATGCTGACAATTTGATTGTGTTTACAAGTAAGAAAGAGGACAGTCCATCATTTGGAATTATCTTGGAAGGAGGAGAACAGTTGCAGAAAGAAGATGAGACAATCATGTCTCATAAGCAGAGGTTTGTTATCACGGGTGACAAAAGAGAGTTGGCTTTTCTGTATAGCCAAAAGAAGATTGGAGAACAAAATTTTGAAGTTGCTACAGTAGTACAGAATGAAGCTACAGTGGTTGAAAAACTTGATTTGATTGCCAGAATCAATCAAGATGATGATGGACAATTACTGAAGATTGTCAAAGAGGAAGATGAAGGTTATGCTGGAAAAAATTTACAGCATGATGAAATGCTTAAGAAGAAATGGCTGAAATATTTACTCGAGACATTTGAACTTGAGGAAGAATTTACAGGTGATGAGCCAAAGCATGTTGTAGAGGGACAGGAAGCTTGGGAGGTAGCAACATCTATGGCGGCAGCGGCAGCAACATCTATGACGGCAGCGGAAGCAACATCTATGGTGACAGCTGAGGCAACATTAACAATAGCAACATCAATGTTAGCAACATATATGGTGGTAGCTGAATTAACAAAAATTGGGAACAACAGCAGTAAGCTGGACGTAGAAATTGAAGAAATATGGCAGATGATGATGCAGCAATCCAAATGGAGGAAAATAGAAATAGCAGCAAGTAAGATCAATCAGAACTTGAACCTGATTGATAGGAAGAAGAAAATGGAGCGAAGGACAATAGAAATGCAGTGGCAGCAAAGGAATAAAACATTTCGACAATTGCAGAACAAAGTGTGAGATCCAGGAAGATCAAGACCACAAGACACATGATCAGGAGATCATGAATTTTTTTCTACCTCGGGAGTCTGATGCAGGAGCTTTCGACCAAGGGAAATCATTGTAAATAGTAGACATAGGGGGGTCATGCATTTTAGGAATTAGTTTCCTAAGTTCCAAGTCAAAGTAATATTTAAGTGCGATTAATTAGATATTCTCAAAATAAATAAATGAGAACATAGGGAGAGCTTTTAGGCACAAAAGCAATGAAAGTGGACCAGTAAGAGATAAGGAGGTTTTTCTGTTTTAAAACAGAGAAAAGATAGAATAAAGCCTCAAGAGGCTTTTTGCCACACATGTATGTATGTAGAAGTTCTAGGCTTTTGATATCAATAGGAATGTAAGCCTACAGGCAGAAAAAGGAGAGGCCACTAGAGTGGATAATTGGGTCTGTGAGAGAGAAGGCCATTGGTGAGGAAAGTTTGGCCTGGGAGTGCATGTGCATCAGACGAAGTCTCTCTATGTAAATTCATGCTTTTATATTAATATATGCAGAAGTTTCCTGACTATGTCAGAACATAGGAAGTGCGTATTCTGTAATTAGAGAGAGAGGAGGATTGATCGGAAGCATTGTTCTTGAAACTTTTCCATCTGTGTATCGGAATTAATGGCTTCTGTTAATATATCTATGCATGTATCAGAGAGCTTAATTTATTGTGTATTGAAAGTATTGGAGCGCTTATTTTCCTGCATGATATGTGGTTGAAGCTTTGGGAATCATTTCCTTTTTAACCGGCGTGTGCAGACTCTTTAAGTATTTTATAAGGCTCTATGTATATTTCTGTTTACAAGGAGGATGAATGATTTCTCACTACAGCGGACCATTGATCGAAGTTGAAAACTTATTAATTTGGCCAGTTAGTGTATCGAGTCCGACCCTATTATCGGATCGGAGGAGAGGATTGAGACGGCCGAAGTATAAGCTCTGACAATCCAGAGCAGAAAACCTTATAAATCCAAGTGTGAAGCCATATCGGGTTCGCAGAACCCCTACAACACATCGGAGGCTGGAGTTAAAGGATTATTGTGACCACCGAAATCTGAATCCGCGATATTCATAAAGGGCAGATATATAATGTTTGAGATCCGGTCGTTTGGAGGAGTGGGGTTATAATGTTTCGCATGTATTAATATATGTGAGGCCGCAGTTTTGAGGCTCAACACCATAGTGATTAAAGCGTTCGATGGTGGCTTCTGATGGGTGATTAAAAGCACCGATAAAAGGGTGTCGATTCTAAAGAAAGTACATTGTTTTTTTTCTTTAAGGTTTCATGCCTTAAGCGCTTCCGACAGAGGCTTTGTGGGCTGAGATTTTTATAAGAAAGGGGATTTTGGGCTTATACCCAGATCTCTTTTCATCATAAGAGAATGTTGAAAAGAGCAATGGATCTGCGTGTCCACCTTAGCTGTGTACTCTGGAGCTCCTTCAGGAATGATAATGACAATGCAAGTGAGAAGCTCTTCATCAAAAAGAAACATAATGAAGTCGAAAAAATATTGGGATGTTCTAGAAAAATGTTTGATAGTTCTTAGCTTGACTTCAAATGTTATTAGTTTTGTTAATAGATTGTCTGAAGGAAACTGAACTAATTTACATATATTTTTAAGGGAAGTTAGTATTTAAACATGTTCATAAACATATTACTTCATATTTTGGTTCCTTGTTGGTTGACACTTGGTCACATAATTCTTAGTTTACATATTCTTTCTATTTACGTTTGTAACTTTTAAAAACAATTACAAATTTTATGAGATTTAAACTAATACTTACTAAAAACATAGAAAAAATATATGCATAGAAAATTAAAATATAAAATATTTGTATACATTATAAATTTTTATTTTAAATTTTTAAATATAATAAATTTTAGCGATATGAATTAGTTATATTCCAATTTTGTTAAACATCATTCAACATTCCAATTTTTAAACATAATCCAAGTTTCATATGTATGAAAGAAATTAAGTGAATGTAAATTTCAAAGGATCTTTTAAAATATCATCCAAGTGAAACAATGAAATTTGTCATTATCAGTGATATTTTCAAAATATTCCAAATCTAAGATAATAACCTCTCCCTTCCATTCCAAACTAATCCTTCTATATTGGGTTCATTGTAATCAATTCAACTTTGTCTATTAATAGAAGAGAAATTCATATTGTTTGTGTGTCATGTTTTGTACCTTTTCTCCTCTGTCTTTCCATCAAATTAGTATCACAAAGAAGTTAAAGGAATAAAAAATATCGAAGTGAGTTTTGGCCACAATCTACAAGGCCACCCAGAGTGAAAATTTGTTACAATCCGTTGGAGGAGCTGTGAGCAGCAGCAGTTGACATCAACCACCATCACGAGTGTGCAAGAGGAGGGAGTTTCCAAGGGCCTCCACCATTGCCACCATCTTGAATCCCCGTAGTATGTATAGACAACCACTATAGTGAAAAGAAAAAGTCATGGTTAGGGTTGAAAGGTTTAAAAGGCAATGACGCACATGACAAGTAACTACCAGTGAACCTTCTGGGGTCTATGACCTATCTTCCTCTCTAAAAATCACGTCACAATTGGGGGGATTTGAACCTTAGAGAGTCTCAGTTTTCACAGATTTCACATTACTTCAATCACCAATTGAGTTGCACCCCTAGGATAATTTTTTTATATTTGGAAAAGGAAAAAGGTGCATTGTATAAGAGGGTTTTATTTGAGGAGTTTTATGAAGTAATTTTTTATATATTTTTTTTAAACGAAGACAAGTTATTTTTGGAAATTTACTTTAGGTCTTTGCAAAGTTTGTGGGTCTATGAAAGGTTTTGTGTTTTATTAAGCATGACAATATTTTTTGAGTGAATATTGTGCCTTATGGGGGCACATATTAAAAACCATGTTTTTTTGGGTGGCGATATGGAAGCAATATTCATGCAACAAGGAAAGTAATTATAAGACAAAATAAATACAACATTCATGGGTTGCAAAGTGCAACTAAAGCATATTAAGGAAATGAATTGAAAAGAAGTGGCGAATACTATTTCCATGTTTAGAGAGGTTCAGGGTGCAACTGAGGAACTGAGGAGTCTAGTAGGAGAAAAAAGAGAAATTGAGGTTGAGTGTAGTGTGGATCTATTACCACTCCCACTACAACACAAAGGTGGTATTTAAGATGAAATTTGAGACAATTTTTCGGTAAATTGTCTTAACTTGAGACAGAAAAACTTTTATATTGTCTTAAATATTTCCTTTAAGTGAGTGTCTCAAATTATTGTCTTAAGGTATTGTCTCTATAAAGACAATATATAACACAAGTTCTTTTGCCTCTTAAGAGACAATTTCATTTTATTCTTTCTAGAGACTATTTCATTTTTGTCTCTCTAGAGATAGTAGTTGAGATTAAAGACATATTGTATTTATAGTGACAATATGTTTTTAATCGTAGCTCTGGTCTCTTTAGAGACAATGAAAAATTGTATTCAAAGACAATACAACATCACTTTTGTCTCTTTAGACAAAATATAAAGTAATGAACCTAGGAAACATCTCACCATTGAAATAAAAAATATTAAAAGTATCTAATTAAAAATAAACTTGAATATTATTGATTAATTCATACTATGACACAATGGAATTGAACCACCTACCTTAATTCATATGAGGACATAATGGAACCAAACCACCTAACTCCTACTTATAAAGAAGGTGCTCTTCCATTGATTTAGCACCATTTAAAGAATTATGTGAGGAGTTATGGTAGTACATGAAATTGCATATGTAGCCATTGATTTTTTAAAAATCCTCGACACATAATGGCATAACTTTGTAAAATCCATAATCACGCAACCCATATTTTTAACTTAATAAAAATAACTCAATGGAGTTAGCTCAATATCACACTCGTGGAGCATGACTCACACGACAATCTAATAATACACAATAATTTACAAACTATTTAATCTAGTCATACAAACGAAAGTAACTAGAATTATCACAAGCCATTAATATCTTGCCACACCTATTGAATGATTTTTGTTTACCATGTTTCCAATCTTCATATATTCCAACAATATGGATTTTTTCACAATTTTTTTCACATAAACTAAAGATAAGGTACAATGAAATTGACATAGTCATCCTCCTATCTGTTCCTAGACTTTTTGAAAATAGTTACATACTCTAGCACAATTACCATTACTTGTTTATAACAATAGAAATTGAGAGTCAACAATGTCCTCATATTTAACTTTCACCATAGAAGGTAAGGTTAGTGCACAACCAACATCTACTTGGTCATTGGATGTAACCAATGATAATAGCTTACTCTGCAATTACACTTCCAAATAAGTCATGCATAGGTTTAAATTCTTGATTTAATCCTACTTCATGGTAGTCAAAAAATTTTGGTATATTTTGTTTTACCACATATCCAAATTACACCTAGAAACCACAATGGTTGAAATCTTGATTAAAAATCAAACTAATAAAGTTACCTTGCATTCATCTTTAGGAGTTATAATAGGGCCCATCTCACTAAAATTTTATATAAATTTGGGGCTTCTTCACCCAAAAGTCGCTTTGTTGGAACCTAATGAGAAAATCTAAGACTCTCCTAGGAATGAAGTTAGTTGCCTCCTCCTTATAATACATAGAATTAAAACCATAAACCCTGAAAAGAGGAACCAAACTCACTCCAAGCTCTTCCAAAAAGTCATTTTCAATTTCTACCATTCCATACTTATGTTTAACTTCTCAAGGAGTGTCTTCGTTCCAAGCAGAATTCCACTCTCTGTATGGGGCCTAACATCACCCTTTTGGGGAAATATCCTAATAGTTCCTTTAGGACCTTTCTCCCATGCAAAATTCTAAGAAACATTATTTAGCACATCATTATTGGAAAAATTCCATGCTTAAAATGCCCAAAACCATGGTAAAATCCATAATCTAGCTCATTAGTAATAATTTTCTCTTCATTGGTAACAACCTCAAGCTAAACAATCTTCACCTTGAACTTGCTTCATGAAATAACATTCTTAATATGAGCATAAAAGTGTGGAATTCCATCATCATCATCATAATATATAGCCGAAACCTTATCTGCCTCAAAATGATTGTCAGTTTAATCCTCGTCAAACTTACGAAAATCAACATTAGGTAAATTAATATCCTGAGCTGATTCTTCTTCCTCAGTATCTCACATGTCAGAATTATGTGATTTCTTGCTTATGGAACTTTCCATGTCATCATTTATTTCAATCTTCATCCTCTTCTTCCTCAACTTCTTGTTTTCTACCTTAATATCATGTCCATTTCTATTTGATGCACCCTTACCTATAACTTGTATAGCTTCAAAGTCATCTTCATTGTAGTCTACTTTGTTTTCATCATCAGAATCACTATCCTTTGCTTTTCTTCACCTCTTCTTCTTCTCGTTGTTTGCTTTGTTGCACTTTTCATGAGTATTTTCACTACATGATTCTTCAATCGTGGATTGATTTTGATTTTTCTTGGGAGCATCTTTTTTTTCTTAACATACACATTTTTGGCGTTCACATCATTTGCAACATTGGCAACCAAGTTTGAAACCTTGCCAAAGGCATTTCTGCAAAATAATTAACATAGGGATAGGGCACACCTTTAGAAATACCTGGAAAACATCCTCCATATGACATCTAGGAAAATGTAACTGTTCCTCCCTTGGGATTTTGTTTGGCAACATTTGCTCCAATCCTAGAAAACCGTTTGATTTCAAAGGCCATGAAGGGTTTCTAAGAAATTAGGCATATAATGTGATGATTGACATAAAGTCTTGGGTGATCATACTACATTTTTTACAAAATGGATAGAGCATCCAGAATATCATGGAACGAAAGGTGTTGTCAGTGCCCTTGTTGGGCCGAGTAGGAGGAGGATGCCTGTAATGACCATTGTTAGCATTTGATGTTGCATTTGTGGGTTTTTGAATTTTGAATTTTTATTTTTATTTTTTTATTTTTTGTTTTTATAGTTGAAAGGATGGTGTGTTTCTCTTCTTATCATATGTGGATCCCTTATCCTTGTTAGAGAGCATGCCCCATTCTTTTCTTATGAGCTTAAGATCACCCTCAGCACCTATAGACTTGTTCCTATCTGGATGGAGCATCAGGACCAATTTTTTTTTACTACTTCTTCATAAGCACCTCTTCAGAAACCTAGTGAACCTACAAAATCCCATTACAATCAGTATGCCCATTGATTTTCTTCTCACCTTCCATGTGGAGGTTGAGAATGGCCGCCATCTAGGGAATGCCATCCGACATATGATAGAGCTACTAGGCATTCATAATGAATTTATTATCCCCACTTAAGTCATGTGCCATACATTTCTTCTCTTTGATCTCTCTGGCCCTACATGCTTCATCCTTGTTGTACTCCATACTTACCAAATACTAAGCTACATTGTTCCAACCTAGAGCTCATCTAACCAAAATATGCACACAGATACTACACTTTGTGATCCTAATTCCCATCCGATAGAAAATTAAAACAAATTCTATAGTTTTTTTCGAGAACACATTTGGGAATCCATGTCATTAACATCCAATAGAAATGAATAGCTTTAAGAATATATTTTATTAGGACTAATCAACCAATAAGAGAAGGCCAATGGAAAAATAGGCTTTATGGTCATGTTTCAATCTTAGGTATAAGCTACAGCAAATCGTGCTTACTGTAACCATTAGGCCTAAAATGGAATCCAAGGTACTTCAACCCCTTCTCCAATAGTTTGGAGTGAAAAGGAAGTGTCAAAGGGAGCTGGTTGAGCACCACTTCATCAAAGTTTTGCAAAGGTATGGTGTGTTTCCTATTTTTTATAGCTATACTAGTGGCCTTCCCTATTTTTAAAATTTGATTGAGACCTTCAACTACCAAATAAAGAGAAATGGGGAGAGAGGGAAGACCTGGTGCAAACCTCCTTTGAGCATGGAAGAAAGGAGAAGAAAAGGAATTTATAAGAACAACAAAGGAGATAGATTGGAGGAAACTCATCACCTAGGTTATGAAGTGTAGATTGAAGGTTGTCTGGGTGATTAGAAATGTGATATAGATCCAAATCACTCTACTAAATGCTTTTGAGAGATGAGTTTTGAAAATTTCCCCTTTCATATTTAGCACTTTGATACTGTGGACACCCTCCTGAGAAACACTGATGGCTTCATGCATCTATGCATCTGTCTCTCTTTCATGAAGGAAAAATGTTCATAAGAGATGGAGTGGGAAAGGATGGGCTTAATTCTCAAAGCAATGTTTTTGGTGATGACATTATGAATGGAATTACAAAGGGAGATGGGACAAAAATCATATAGAGAGGAGGGCTAGTCTAGTTTCAGAATCATTTTGATGAAGTAGGTATTAAATACAGGAAACATGTACCTCTCTCTTCTAGATTCCTTAACAAAATTAGGGAGGTCTTGGCCAACATTGTCAAATAAATAAAGGACAAATTCAAGTAGCCACCCATTAGGGCCCGAGATTTTTTCTCTCTGAAAGTTATGTAAAACTAATTTTAATTCATCTTCAATAACATCATCCATGATGGCCCTATTACCTTCCTCCTCGGCCAACCTGGGAAAAAGCTAAGAAACCCTGATAAATGTGAAATTTGAGGCTCTAGGGGGGCCACGAAATAAATATTTAATGTGACTTTTACATAGAGTATCTAGACCATTGAAGTGTGAGACCACAATGCCATAAACACCCTTAAATCTCCAAATAATGTTATGTATTTTCCTCCCCTTTCCGTAGGCCTGGAAAAACTTGTTGTTCTCATCACTGCTAGCCATCTAGATAGTATATCCTTTTAAGTGCCACTCTTCTTCATGTTCATATAGGATATATATTTCCTATATTTCCAAAGTAAAAGGGACATCTTGACATTCAAGCAAAGTGAAACCTTCACCCTCTTGACCAACTATAAGCTGAAACCTCTCTTCAAGCTCCTTTAGCTCGTGCATCACTACCAAATTCTTATTTTTAGCACATTCATTTGACTTTTCCTTAATGAGCACTTGATATTTGTTGGCATTATGATGCATGTGTTGTACTTGATGGCAACCCACTAGTAGAATAACATCACATTTATTTATAACTAGATGGATCTACAGAAGAGATATCAGATGTGAATGAATGCATGGGATTCTGGACAACTCAATGAAATCAGATGATAGTTCTCAGTATGACAAGTTAGCTTTGCCATCAAGTCCAAAGGGGGAGATTGTTAGCATTATGAGACAAGTGTTGTCCTTGATGGAAAATCACACAGATGACAGATCATAATGCAGCAGGTCAGTAGCAAGGAATTGATGATCAGACTACAAGAATGTTTGAAAGAGTGAATTATCCTTTATAGATCAGTATGCAGTTTCAGTGAAGTGAAGGCCCGTATACACGTAGGTTCTATGAATGAAAACAATGTATATGCAGGTTTTGTGAATGAAAATAGCGTATACGCAAGTTGGTCCAAACAAAGCTGCATATGCGTATGCACGCACAATCATGCAAGGAAAGGCATGTACATGTGGGAGAACTTATTTTTGGTCCGCGGTATTTAGTCCTTCGTACTTGAACCTATGGTTTTGGACCATGATATCTCATCAGAAGTGATGATCCCTAGTATTGGGTCCATGGTATTGATTTGTTATGGTTTTGGAACGTGGTATTGTGAAAGGCCTAAGACTATAAAAGGAGAAGATGATCATTATGCAAGACATATAGAGAAATTCTCGAATATCTGATGAAGTGTGTGATCCAGTATGTAGACAATGGGTTCATGATGCATTGCTTGACCTGAGCTAAGGAGGAATCTCACCGGTTGATGGAGAACAAGATCTAAGGATAGATCGGGATCAAATGGTTTGAAATGAATCATCTTTATATGGTTTGATTATGGATAGACTAGATCTAAATTATTGATACATGTTTTATTGTACGCATGTTATGATCTGGGTATGACTGATGTCTGAAACAGCCACAAAGTCATGATTGAACATGTATAGATCTGTACGCGGGTTGGCTTTGACGAAAGTGTGTATATACGTGGGTTTGATTCATCGTAGTAGCATATACATAATGAGGTATGATGTCTGAAGTTGCATTTGGATTTGATTGTTATTGCAGAGTTTTGTAGTCTGCTCTGTGTTCTAGTGAATGTGTTGTTGACAGGGTTTCAGTGTTTCAGTGATTCAGAAATTGATGATGCTAGTATTGATTGTTTTGTGCTTCAATGATATTGATGGGTCCAGTATGAAACGTGCCTTTCAGATTATAGTGTTGTGCTTCAAGAGTATCCAGTCTGAAAATGTATGAAATGTGGTACCTAGAGGAAGAAAGAGAGGGTTGTTGCCTTCTGTAGGTCGGCACTTATGTACTAGTACATCAGCTAGTACAAGAGCTAAGGGGGTGGTAGCTCTCTTGCAGTAGCAATTGGAGAACAAGTAAAGGTTGGAGCATTTCAGTAGGCCAACACCTACGTACTAGTAAATGGATCAGCTAGTACAAGAGCTAAGGGGGTTGTAGCTCCCTTCCAGGAGAGTCTGGAGAACGAGAGAAGGTTGTAGCCTTCTACAAGTAGAAGCCTGCGTACTAGTATAAGACTACACCAGTACAAAACTATTGTAAAAGAAGTTTCTTATTAAAAGAAGATAGAGACGACTTGCAGTAGGTGGTTTTTACCCACATTGGGTTTCCACATTATATCATGGTGTTCATGTGTGCTTCTTGTGTGTGATGATCTATTCTGTTTTACTGCACCTGCTTACTGTACATATGTTTAATGAAGTTCTCATGCACTAACTAAAGATCAACATTTAATGGATTAATTGAATCATAAGTATTCTGGATATACACTAGTTGCATTAGACACAGTTGCGTATACACGCGGGTTCCCTTAATTGAAGTATCATATATGTATCTAAGTATGGAAATGGAAAAGTTTTATTGATTTAATAATACTGATTCACCCCCCCTCTCAGTATTATTTCCAACAATATTTTCGTCAAATTTGTTGGTCGTAGAGGAGCCTAGCTAAGGGTCAAATTCTCTCTGATTAGTTTGACAAGAGAGATGAATTCCTTCTATAACCAGGGTGAGTTAATTTTAAAAGGGTTGGCATGTTTTTGAGTGGCTCCTCCGAGTTTTAGAAAAATGGGGAAACGACTAGAATATCCCCTAAACCCTATCCATTAATTTATCAATGAAATCCTTTTGATCGAGTCCTTTTGTAGTAAAAAATGGTTGATTCTCTTTAGCGCTATGTCTTCCCTAGTATGCATCTTACACTAGGTAGGGCCTAATTTAACCATGTCGATCTCAACAAGATTTTGACTTTCAATTTTGCGATGCAATTTGGTTATTAATGTGTTTGGGCTAGATCTTGGGCCCCAAGGTTAAAAATAACACAATGAGAAATTCAATTCGACACTGAGAATGAGGCAAATATAGTTCTAAAGGATTTGGTGAAAAATTGGTCCCATGGTTCCTAATGATTTAGGAAGGGGCCATACAGTGTCAAAGGAAAGCCCAAGTCCTTCATAAAATCTTCGATCCCTTACCCAAAATCGAAGATTCAATCTTTAGAAGAATTGATTCTCCTAACATTCCAACCAATAGTCCCTCCATATCTCCCATTTTCATTAGTAGCCAAGAATCTCCATTCTTTCAATAAAAAATCTAAGAATTTGACAATATCCTCACTACCGCACATATTTTCTTAGAGGAAAATTGTATCACAGTGAGAGTCTTCGATCAAACTACATAGGGAATGTCTTTTATGGGGACATGCCAACCCCCTACAATAAAAGGAGAGAAGCTTCATTGGCAAAACTGCTTAAGGGGATGAAAATGCTTTAAGGGCCCCTCGAATTGAGAGTTGCTTCCTGGTAGCAAGATCAACCTAGGGTTTTTCCTTCATCTTGGTTAAATGATAATTTTGACCCCCTCCTCTACCTTTAGGAATGGAGAGTTTAGAAATTACGGTTTAGAATTGTAACTGCTCATGAAATTTTAATGGAAATCACAAGACATAATCCTACTGTACTACTATGTGAAATTCAATTAACAATTTACAACACCATTCACAAACATGCAATGAGAAATAACACATGCACACATAGTACTTTTATAGGGGAAAGAAATATGCTAAAAATTCATTTTCCTTCTTGCATTAATGTGATGAATAAAGATGTATTACAGCTACTTGCTCAAGTTGAGCTCAACCTGCAAGTGAATAACCTATCTCTCTACTCATTGATAAAATATGACACAAACTTATTCAATTTCTACCTCTACTTGAGCTCCTATTTCCTTTCACAATTCCTGAGGAAATCAGGCTCCTATTATTTAGGAATTTCATCCAAAGTGATTGCACAATCCTCAAGGTTGATCATATGATAGCATGCAACACCTGTACATTGTAGGCTAGTCTACAACTAATGTTACACTGCCTTGGAATCTCCACCATAGCTAGGGAAATCGAATTCTCTACATGCACTAGATATTTTGGGTTGATTGATTAGTTAACTAGATGATCATTGAGTTAGACTAAAGTATCACTACACAACTAACCTTCCACTAGTTCCTCCAATAACTAGAACTAGTTTAATTGAAAACAACTTGAAATAGTTGACTTGATTGCTACAAATTAGCAATCACACATGCTTAACTAAACTCAAACTCCTCTAACTTGAATTTACTAAGCTAAATAAGTGACAAGAAACATGTCACACAATTTAACTACATCCAAGTTGTCTGTTGATGTGGAAAATTGAATTTTCTCAATTTGACCAAGGAAAAATAAAATTGAGACTTTCTTGTTGCATTTTTCAATGCTCCCTCTCAGCAAAAAATGGATTATCAACCTCCCCTATCATGCACTTGTGGAACTTGAACTTCCCTCGTGACAAATATTTTGTCAAATTGTTAGGATTTTGTTCCTCTATCGGAATGTAGTATAGGAACATTATCCACCTCTGCACATACTCCTGTAAATGGTGATATTGGATATCAATATGCTTGGATGACTAATGAAATACAGGATTCTCAAAGAGATTAATCCAACTCTAGTTATCAAAATAGATCATAGTTGGATCCATCATCTGAACAAACATTCCCACATGTATCTTTCTCATCCATGTCACCTCACATGTTGCTTGATTTGTAGCCATGTATTATGGATCTACAGAGTTAAGCACCACAGATCTTTTCTTCCTACTCTTCCAGGAAAAATTGCAAACCCAATAATAAAAATTAATTCTAATATCCAATCTACATCTATGAAGCCACACAAATTCACTACCTATTCCTGTCTAAACCATAGCCCAAACTGGATAGTTCCTTTGAGGAATCGTAAAACATGCTTAGTTTCCTTCCAAAAAAATTTGGTTGGCCTAAACATAGCTTAACTCAAATGATTAACTACATAGCACAAATATGATTGTGTGTTCACAAGATACATCAATGAAATCACTAATTACTGGTAAATGAGAGCATCCATCTCTTCACCTAAAGTGGCAATCTTTTTCCTCCTGTTGGTCACTAGAGGTGTCTCCATGGGTTTACAAATATCCATGCAAAATCTCTATAGTATCTCATTTGCATCCTTTCCTTCAGACATAAACAATTCCCCATCTTGTTGTCATACTTCCAACCTGAGGAATTAGTGCATGACACCCATGACCTTCATTTCAAAGTCCCTTCCAAGGTCCTCCTTGCAAGGTCCTCCTTGCAACATTTGATCATCTTCTCATCACTAGTTAAAATCAAATCATCAACATATAGGAGAATAATAAGAATTTTACCTTCTACCAAGATGTGATAGAGGTTTTGATCCACTCCACTTTTGGTGAAGCCTAAACTAGTGAGAAAATTATCGATATTGGTGTACCAAGCATGGGTTGCTTATTTGAGATCGTACAATGCTTGCTTGAGTTTGCACACACGAGACTCTACATCAAATCCCTCAAAACCTTCTAGTTGCTTGATGTATACCTCATCCTCAATAACTCCATTGAGAAATGTTGTTTTTACATCCATCTGGTGGATCTTCCACCCCATCTATGCAACCAATGTAAGAATTTCTCGAATGGATGACTACCTTGCTACAAGAGAAAAGGTGACCTCCTAGTCAAATCCCTCAACTTGAGAGAATCCTTTGGCCACAAATATGGAATTTCTTTATGCTTCCATTTCCTACATATTTTACCTTGAAGATCCATCTTGAACCCATAATTGATTTACATGTCGATCCTAGGACCACTTCCTAAACACTATTATTTACAATGGATTTGTATTCCACCACCATTTCATCAACCCATATAGGTTACTCAACCACTTCCTCGAAAGAGGATAACTCATTCATTAGATCCATGCAGTTAGTGTACCTATGAGGTGACCTCCTTTGCCTGTGGAAATGTGAAGGAGCTCTCAGATTCTCCCTTGCATGTTGCACAAGTCTATCAAATTCCCTAGTTCTTTTCCTGCCTTCTCTTGATGGTTTTGCTTGAGTAGATGTCTCCACTCTCTGCACCTCCACTTGTGGCTTCTCCAAAACTTCCTAAGTATCCTCCTTTGGAGCTAAAATATCCTCTTCTGGTGGGATTTGAAGCTCCCTCTCAAGAAAGTACTGCATCATTTTCTCGTCATCAAAATTTACATCCCTTCACACAATTGTCATTTTGAGGGATGGTAAGTACACATAGTAGTTGTGAGGAGTTTCTGTATAACCCAAAAATACCCCCAATTCTATTGTCATCTCAAGCTTCTTCCTTGATTGTTTGGAGACATGGAAGTAAATAGAGGCTCAAAAATATTGAAGTATGACTCAAACAGTTTTTCCCCAAGAAAGCCTCCTCGAGTGTATTCATACCAAGAATTAAATGAGGACTCCAATTCTACCAATAGACTACTGCATTGCATGCTTCATCCCACAAATACAAAGGTAGGCCTTCATCATGTAACATAGCTCTAGCTATCCCACAATGCTCCAATTCTTCCTCTTAGCTACCCCATTCTATTGTGGGTTGTGGGGCATTGTCAGCTATCTTCAAATGCGTTGTGTTAGCGCTCGAATCTGCCTTAGGCTGAAGAAGGAAAAACTCGAGGCAACATCAAACCAAGCTCAACCTCATAGATAGCCCTACGAGGACAGGAGAGGGCTCTCTCCGGGTCAATCTCGGTAAACAAGTTTTCAAAGGGGCTGAGATGATCGATAAAGAATGCGGATTTTAGGCTAGTAAATTGATTGGAAATGGGGTTTTAATGAATGATGGGGTTTTCTGGGCTGCATGGGGCAACGAACAGCTTGAACAGCGAAATATAATAAAAAACATAGGTTATCTCCGGAGGCAAGGTAGGCAAGAAATTTAACAATTAAATTGAGATAAACGGAATGGCAAGACTGCTGAGAAGTCGACAAAGGCATAGAAGATGGATCCTTGTCAAATAGAAGAAAACATTAACTATGAATACTTCCTCAAGATAGAGCAAATAAATTGAATTCTGCCTTTCTCACTTTAAAGTATTCAACAGAAATGATTATGAGATGAAATGTAAAACATTACAAACTACACATGAGACATAGGAAAAGACAAATGTTAAATTTCATACCACAGGAATCTCAAAAGCTAGAGCTGTGTATTTTCATTAAAATCTCTGTGAAAAAAGTTGTACAATGAAACTCTGTTTTTCTCCATGCACCCCTCTCAGAACTCTCTCCCCAACCCTTTACAAATGATTTTTTAATACATTAAATAAACTCTGCTAGGGGAAAAACAATCGACCCCAAGACAAGGAATTTTTTTTATCATTATTAAACGAACAAAACTAAGAGCCAATCAGCGTTTCTGAAGATAGAAAAGTGCTCCATTTTCTACTCGAATCTGTTGATAACTAATGAAGAGGTGGCATTTACAGGTGTCAATCCCATTACTGATGAAAAACATAGGCAATCGGATCTTGTTCTCTGCCACTTTGCACATTCTAGAAATTACAACTGCCTCCAAATTTCTGGAAATGCATTGGCCATTTTACCGAAATTAGGAACAGATCTTGATAATCCGGAGTAAATCCACCGCATATATTTTGAAGACGGATCGAATGCCGGAGTATTTGCAATTGACTGCCACATCACAGAATACAGACCCCCCCACGATCTTTCTTATCCAATAATGATGGGCATAGCTGTTTGAAGATACCAATGAGGGATCGAGCCGCTGATGATACTGTTTTCTCATGAGACTTCTTATACAGGGCAAGGTCACGAAGTAAATCCTCAGTCATCAACAATGGTATTCATAGACAGATTTCCCTTACAACATTTAAACCAACAACAATCATCTCAGTACGAGCTCGATCATGTACAAATTGATTTACCAACTGCTTTCAGTAATGGTTCAACTGCATCAGGAGGCACCATATCATGACAGGCCTGGACTGCTGCTGCGAGAAGGTGTGTTACATCTTGTTGATGAGGTTGAACATATTTATGAAGAAATGGATAAAAATTCAACAAAATCAAATGATGGAGTTCCACTGACCTAGCAATCACTTTTGACTCATGTTCTTCCTCCAACAATGAGAACAAAATGCTCTGCAAGGCACAATTCTTAACATCAATCTTGTGCTTAGTATTCATTTGTCGAATCGAGTGGACAATGTGTGAAAATGAAAGCTTCTTTAATTCCTTGTCCCCGAGTGTTTGAAGGTCCATAAAGAGCATAAGTGTTTCTGCAAGTTCAATCATCTGTGATGCTCTGCAATTGATCATGCCATACATACAGTTTATATGACAGAGCCGAGACTCATCTAGTGCTGAAACAGGTTGATATAATAGTGACGCTGAGACTATAGGGATGTCGGGAGAGTGTTTGCGCTAACCATATAAGTACCGCTGACCATAGACATTATTCTATATGCATATATGAATATAGCTGCTAGCATAGATCTATAGAAACAATACACCCATCGCAGAACAGCGTTGAGACCTCCATACATATCACTGTGACCATAACGCAGAGACAACATATTGTGTATCAAATTGCAGAGAGTATACGCCGAATCGAGAGACTACCCATCAAGGCCATATGAATACCAGAGTTGAGACTCTGAGCCAATATACTGTGGCTGTGATCATACCATTGAGATGCCAAGTGCAAAACATAACTGTGATACCACTGAGATGCCAAGAGACAATGGAAAGCGAGAGCCATGATACAGAGAAATGAGAGTACCATAGATGCCATGATATAGTAAAATGCGAGAGCCATAGATGATGTTTCACTGAGCTAAATGCGAAGCACTGAGACCCATATATAATGAGACCATCCACAGAGAGCAAGTAACCTTTCCACAGAGATGTGAGTAACCTGAGATGCCGAGACACTGTGGAGACTGTGACACCGTTTGCTTCTGTGGCTGGCCTTCGAAAGATCTTTCACCAAGAGCAGAGATGAGATGTTTCTAGCTCGACTTCAGAATCAGCAAGTAACTGATGCAAGCGAGCCTTTGCATTGATACGACGCATATATATACCTATCACAGAGGGGCTCAGGGTTGAACCATATGAGACATTGCAAAGTTTAGTTAACAAATCATACAAGCCTCAAACCATATGAACTTCAAAACAAATCGAACCATTATAATCATAGATGCAAGCCACAGGTACATAGATTATATACGATCCTTGGTTACCACAGAGTGCGATGATATGAACCTCAGAAAAGCCATATGCAAAATATAAAGAAGGAAGCTATAGAACTCCAAGAAAAGAGAGAATTAAAAGTGAGGGTGACAATCCATGAACCAAATCAAGCTGTGAGAGACACCAAACTGCCAACAATACACTTCATATTCAAAGGAAATATCTCAGACATTATGACCCATGGAATTCCACCCATGCCCATTGAAAATGTTGCAATATAACCCAAAAGGCCAATTAATGATAATTTTCTTGCAAGTAGTAGAAGAGAAGACCCATCAAAATGTCCCTGTATGTAAAATGATCCAATAATGAAGCAGCTTATGCACATTCCTCCTGCAGCAATCATTAGAAGTGGGCGCCTTCCATATTTGTCCATAATCAATGATGAGTGCACCGCCACCATCTGATGAAATCCTCTTTGCAATATTCTTTGCCAATTATGCTCCAACACATTATTACAAACTATGTTTTCTAATTCCCTTTTTAAATTTGTTGATTTTGAATGAGGGATTTTTCTTTGTCTGCTTGCAGGGATAATTAATATTGAATTTTTGCAAGGAGAACCATCCTCTGCAACTTGGTGAATTCGACTGCGCGAGCTGACAAGACGGAGTCTGACATCGGCTCCAATGGGGATGGCAGCTGCCGCTTTTTGGAGGTGCCAAGAACCGCAGAGCTTTGGGAGAGCAGACAATTCCTTCGTTGATTGGGCAATGGAGTCATTATTTCAACAGACAACACGAGACTTCCGACTCATTATGAATTGAAACTTGACTGAAATGAGTGGAAACTTGCTTAGCAAACTTCACACTAAAACTGTAAATGAACTCAGAACGAAATGCAACCTTTAGGCTGCTTATTTATTTACAAAATCTACCCTACTTTGCTGTAAAAATAATAGATAAAGTAATACTGAAATTCCAGATTAACCATTCAAGTAAACCTGAAAATGATGCCACTTGAGAGTTCTTCAACCAAAGCATAGATGCAATTGCTGGCAGCCCTTCATGAACGTAATGAATATGGCTATGTATAAGACAGCTTGATCTATCAGTCAAACTGAAAAACATTTCCATGTATGCTGCAATAGGATCGCAATAGCCAAACTCTGTTTGCTGCCCCAACTCTACAGCACATACCTCCAGCTGCACACTGTCAATGCAAACATCTGTACGCAATTCTATTATTTCTTGTTTCGAAGGAGGAAGGATTTCCAAGAACTTTTTAGGGTTTTGGAAATCATATGACTGGATCTGCTCATCTAAACACTAAATCTCCTGCTCAACTCTTTCAACAACTAATTCACAAACACCAGTTTTAGCTTCAAAAGGAAACTTCGAAGATTTCAAACCTTGAAGCAAGGCACTGAAAAATTCTTCATTGAGTTCAAAATCTTCTAACCAATTTCTAACATCGTTTACAGCTTCACAAAGTGCAGGGTTTGCCACATACCCTACCATTACATGAGTGGATGAGCGAGCACTGGAATGTCTGGATCGAGTTGGAGTCGCCAGGTGAATGTCTCAGCCTTCATATGTGTCCGACTGCTGTCCACCATTAGCATCAGATCTGCAACTTGATTTCATGTACTGGGACAAGACAATCAACAAGTTGAATGTCACATCAACAGCAAACCATCTTCCCCAGTATGGTCGCCACTATGTTAGCACTCGAATATGCCTCAGGCTGAAGAAGGCAAAACTCGAGGCAACATCAAACCAAGCTCAGCCTCGTAGCTAGCCCTACGAGGACAAGAGAGGGCTCTCTCCGGGTCAATCTTGGCAAAAGATAATCGACGAGGTTGAGATGACTGAATTGATGACTAATTTTAGGCTAGTAAATTGATAGAAAGGGTTGTTTATGACAAATGATGGGGTTTTCTGGGCTGCATGGGCTAAGAACAACTCAAATAGAGAAAGATAATAAAAAACACAAATTATCTCTTGAGGCAAGGTAGGCAAGAAATTTAACAATTAAATTGAGATAAACGGAATGGCAAGACTGCTGAGAAGTCGACAAGGGCATAAAAGATGGATCCGTGTCAAACAGAAGAAAACATTAACTATGAATACTTCCTCAAGACAGAGCAAATAAATTGGATTCTGCCTTTCTCACTTAAAAGTATTCAACAGAAATGATTATGAGATGAAATATAAAACATCACAAGCTACACATGAGACATAGGAAAAGAAAAATGTTAGATTTCATACCGCAGGAATCTCAGAAGCCAGAGCTGTGTATTTTAATTAAAATCTCTATCAAAAAAGCTGTACAATAAAACTGTCTTTTTTCCTCCACGCACCTCTCAGAACTCTCTTCCCAACCCTTTACAAATGATTTTTTAATACATTAAATAAACTCTGCTAGGGGAAAAACAATCGACCCCAAGACAAGGAATTTGTTTTATCATTATTAAACAAACAAAACTACGAGCCAATCAACGTTTTTGAAGATAGAAAAGCGCTCCATTTTCTACTCGAATCTGTTGATAACTGATGAAGAGGTGGCATTTACAGGTGTCAATCCCATTACTGAAGACAAACATAGGCAATCGGATCTTGTTCTCTGCCACTTTGCACATTCTGGAAATTACAACTGTCTCCAAATTTATGGAAATGCTTTGGCCATTTTACCGAAATTAGGAACAGATCTTGATAATCTGGAGTAAATCCACCGCATATATTTTGAAGACGGGTCGACTGCCGGAGTATTTGCAATTGATTGCCACATCACAGAATACAGACCCCCCCACGATTTTTCTTTTCCAATAATGATGGGCATAGCTGTCTGAAGATGCCAATGAGGGATCGAGCCGCTGATGATACTGCTTTCTCATGAGACTTCTTATACAGGGCAAGATCACGAAGTAAATCCTCAGTCATCAAAAATGGCATTCATAGACAGATTTCCCTTACAACATTTAAACCAACAGAAATCATCTCAGTACGAGCTCGATCATGTACAAATTGATTTACCAACTCCTTCAGTAATGGTTCAACTGTATCAGGAGGCACCATATCATGACAGGCCTGGACTGCTAGCAATCACTTTTGACTCATGTTCTTCCTGCAACAATGAGAACAAAATGCTCTGCAAGGCATGATTCTTAGCATCATTCTTGTGATTAGTATTCATTTGTCGAATCGAGTGGACAATGTGTGAAAATGAAAGCTTCTTTAATTCCTTATCCCTGCTTAGTATTCATTTGTCGAATCGAGTGGACAATGTGTGAAAATGAAAGCTTCTTTAATTCCTTGTCCTCGAGTGTTTGAAGGTCCATAAAGAGCATAAGTGTTTCTGCAAGTTCAATCATCTGTGATGCTCTACAATTGATCATGCCATACATACAGTTTATATGGCAGAGCCGAGACTCATCTAGTGTTGAAACAGGTTGATATAATAGTGACGCTGAGACTATAGGGATTTCAGGAGAGTGCTTGTGCCAACCATATAAGTACCTCTGACCATAGACATTATTCTATATGCATATATGAATATAGCTGCTAGCATAGATCTGTAGAAACAATACACCCATCGCAGAACAACGTTGAGACCTCCATACATATCATTGTGACCATAACGCAGAGATAACATATTGTGTATCAAATTGCACAGAGTATATGCCCAATCGAGAGACTTCCCATCAAGACCATATGAATACCAGAGTTGAGACTCTGAGCCAATATACTGTGGCTGTGATCATACCATTGAGATGCCAAGTGCCAAACATAACTGTGATACCACTGAGATGCCAAGAGACAATGGAAAGCGAGAGCCATGATACAGAGAAATGAGAGTACCATAGATGCCATGATATAGTAAAATGCGAGAGCCATATATGATGTTTCACTGAGCTAAATGCGAAGCACTGAGACCCATATATAATGAGACCATCCGCAGAGAGCAAGTAACCTTTCCACAGAGATGTGGGTAACCTGAGATGTTGAGACACTGTGGAGACTGTGACACCATTTGCTTCTCTGGCTGGCCTTCGAAAGATCTTTCACCAAGAGCAGAGATGAGATGTTTCTAGCTTGACTTCAGAATCAGCAAGTAATTGATGCAAGCGAGCCTTTGCATTGATACGACACACACACACACACACACACACACACACACACAGATATATATATAATATATATATATCTATATATATATATATATTATATATATATATATTATATTATATTATTATATATATATATATATATATTATATATATATATATATATATATATATAGATATATAGATATATATACCTATCACAGAGGGGCTCAGGGTTGAACCATACGAGACATTGCAGAGTTTAGTTAATGAATCATACAAGCCTCAAACCATATGAACTTCAAAACAAATCGAGCCATTATAATCATAGATGCAAGCCACAGGTACAGAGATTATATACGATCCTTGGATGCCACAGAGTGCGATGATATGAACCTCAGAAAAGCCATATGCAAAATATAAAGAAGGAAGCTCTAGAACTCCAAGAAAAGAGAGAATTAAAAGTGAGGGTGACAATCCATGAACCAAACCAAGCTGTGAGAGACACCAAACTGGCAACAATACACTTCATATTCAAAGGAAATATCTAAGGCATTATGACCCATGGAATTCAACCCATGCCCATTAAAATGTTGCAATATAACCCAAAAGGCCAATTAATGATAATTTTCTTGCAAGTACTAGAAGGGAAGACCCATCAAAATGTCCCTGTATGTAAAATGATCCAATAATGAAGCAGCTTATGCACATTCCTCCTGCAGCAATCATTAGAAGTGGGTGCCTTCCATATTTGTCCATAATCAATGATGAGTGCACCACCACCATCTGATGAAATCCTCTTCGCAATATTCTTTGCCAATTATGCTCCAACACATTATTACAAACTCTGTTTTCTAATTCCCTTTTTAAATTTGCTGATTTTGTATGAGGGCTTTTTCTTTGTCTACTTGCAGGGATAATTAATATTGAATTTTGGCAAGGAGAACCATCCTCTGCAACTTGGTGAATTCGACTGCGCGAGCTGACAAGACATGTGTTTCAATTTTCTCATTTTTTGTCTTACTAATGGAATACATTCTAAGGATGTCAGGCCAAATTGTTCACCCTCACATTTGAAGGCCGAGTTAATAAATGGCGTCATACATTACCAACTACTTCTATCTATTCATTTGAGAATCTTGTCAAGGAGCTTTGTGAAGCATTTGACAAGTATGGTTATCAAGATGTATGTGATAAAGTTGATCAACTTAGAATGAAGTCAAATGAGCGTTTGAAGGATTTCCTTAATCGATTTCTTCACCTTTTTTGTGAGTTTCCTAAGAATATTTCAACTATAATTTTATCAACTAACAATTTGAGAGCATGATTATTCTATCCATCAAGTATTTTGGATCTAAATCCTGAATGATTCTGCTCTTCTAACTTGCATTGATAATTAAACACCCCAAATTTATGAGGAGGAGCCTATTATTCCTTTTGTTGCTTGTCCTCCTCCTTTTTCATTACCAATTTGGGTGCCTCCTTGTGATGATGTTGAAGCTATGAAATGTTTAAATCAAATTGTTGAGCCTTCTTCTCCACCTTCATTCACTTCCCATGATTCAAGCTCCATGGATGAAATTTTGGAGTGGTTCATGAAGCCTAAGACGAAGACTAATCCCTTGAATTTTCAAGATGATATTAACATTCATAGTTTCATCCTTGAATTTTATTTGATCAAAAGTATGATATCCTCAAGGAGTACCCTTCAAACTCTACCATCCATCTTTCTTGTTTCCTTGTTCCTTAGTTCGCTTGATCAACCTAATTCAACTCTTAATGATGTTCAACATGTTGTTTCAAAAGGTAATCGAGAAAAAGGTAGTCACATTTCACATGTAGATGAGAAAAGTGTTGGAGATATGTCCTATATTTCTTCCCTCTTTCAGGATGATAATTTTGCATCCCTGGGTGATCACTGATATTATAGTCTTGATAACTTGTCAAATGATTCTGAGCCCTACATTCAAATAGAGACCTTGGGTAATCGTTACCTTGACACCCATGTTCCCACTCACACATATGGTGATGAGTGTCTAGGTACATCAGATTATATCCTTCCTTCTTTTGAGGACTTGGATTTGCAAGGCATCGTTTCAGAACCTACTTCTCATAATGTACAATTTTCATTTATGGGTTGGGATGCTATTTCAATTCAAAATAATCCTCATTAGAGAAATTTGAGGTAAAAGATGGCCTGAAACAAAAGTGTGCAACAAAAATAAACTTTATAAGATCCAATAGGATTAAATATGATGATTTCAGGCATGGGGATGATTCACCATTTTTGGAGTAAAAAGATAAAATTGTTATCAAAAAATTAATTTTTTTAACTCGTATTTTCAACTTATCTCCCTATAATTTTACTCAAAGTTCAAGGGATATAAGTTGAAATACATGTTGAAAAAATAGTTTTTACTTTTTTCCATCCAAAAATTGATGAGGTAACCTAATATTATTTTATTATTTTCACTATTATTTTATAATATTCCTTAGGAGGCTCGTTTTAAACCTCAAAATTTCTCTAATGGAAATTCCTCTAATTCATACACCTTCAGATATCAAGTCCGGAGAGTTAAGTTGTCAGGTTTTTGAACCTTTGGCATACCCTAGTCAATCTGAGTATCACATTGGCATGCTTTCCTTTGACCATTATATCGATGAAAATGATACTGATCTGTTTTTCTTACAAGTTCAATATGATTTTGTTACAACTGGTGCTCCTCCTAAGCCTTTTCATCCTTCCTCACCTCTAGCGCACTATTCATTGTACCCAGATATGTCTGATAAGTTTGTTATACCAAGAGTTCCTCTAAATATTTTAAATCTTTATTCAAATGGTCATGGTTGCAATTAGGTACGAGATGGTGTGATCCTACAATTAAATTCATTATCTGTTCAACTATAAATCTTGCATAAGTCAGGAGGAAGATGTTCCAACTCTATATAATCAAGGGATTTTTTTGATCAATGCATTTAACTACTCTATTCATCAAGAGTCTAATATGCCTAATCTTAAATATGATCAATCTAGTGGCACTAACAACTTTTTCAGTAATACATCTGACAATAGTGGTGCATGTCTACTTGTCGATTTTTCTAAGCCACCTAAATTCAATGATCCATCGTCAAAAAGTTCAGAGTGCTATTAGGAGGTCAAGGAACTTCAAACCCTATTAATGGTTATGTTAGGTTCTCGCAATCCTGTAGAGATCTATGAACTAATCTAGATTCAAGTTTTCACACATAAATCTTTCCTAACATCTATCCATTGGTTGTGAGTTCATTATTAAAGGACTTTTAGCGTTTCCAAGTTAATCTTCCTACTCCTCAAGATAGACTTTCTGATCATATAAAGGACTCTTGTTTGTTTAGACCCTTTTCATCTGGATCCCTTGTATTATACCAAGGGTTGGAGAGCACATCTTTCGTGGATTCCTACAAATTTAAAGCCTATCTCTCTGATTGTGAATGTAAAGGTCACTTGGGTTGGAGGTTTTTTCCCTCTCAATTTCTTCCTTGATTGATTTCTATTTTTATCTCTTTTTGTGCAATTTTTGAATTTTATCATATTTTTAGCACAATATATCTCCTTGAGTAATAGAAAATGCTTGAGTAATTCGGTAGACCAAAACCCTCGTGTTGTGTTTGCAGGTCGGTAACAACTACAGTGGCTACATTGGAAATTCCATTACACTTAGCCTTGACCTTCTAGCTAGTTAGGTTAGGAGTAGGTCTTGCTAGATTTTAGTTTCCCTTGTATATTCATCATTCACTTGATCTCTTTAGTCTTTATTTTGTCTTCTTATTTATGTCTCACATGTTTTATTTTAGTCTATATTTTCTATGTCCTTTTGGTTTTGTTTCGTTGTTTTGTCATGTATTTTATTTTTTGTTTTTTCCTAATAAGACTTTGCATGAAAAATGCTCCTTTTGGCTCTGTTGGGTTGTGTTATATTCTTTCCACGACTAGCGCACCTAGTTAATC
Organism: Pinus taeda; assembly: GCA_000404065.3. Taxonomy (NCBI): domain Eukaryota; kingdom Viridiplantae; phylum Streptophyta; class Pinopsida; order Pinales; family Pinaceae; genus Pinus; species Pinus taeda. The sequence goes on from APFE030657833.1 coordinate 195,366, forward strand.
GGGGGGTTAGAGGGGGTGCGGAGCCCCCCCTTCATGTCGACTGTGCAGCAGGGGGGGCAACATCCCATCTTGTATGGGGGGTTTGAGGGGGGTGGTTAGCCCCCCTCTACAGGGTCCGGGGTAGCGCCCCGGGGAAATTTTTTCTAGACCCTATATTAGGTTGGGCAAACCTACCTATGGTTTTGTGCATGGTTTTCACACATGGTTTTGGACGCGATGTTTTTTCGGTCCATGGTTTTGGACGTGATGGTTTTCAGTCCATGGTATTGGATGATTCAGCATGTATAAATATGTATTGTAACATTGAAAGGAACATAATGAAAAATCAAGTTGGTAGCCCCGATTTTGGGTTCCACGGGAAAATCTCTGTGTATATGTGTTTTATACGTTATGCTCTCACATTGTTTATTTTTTTTTCTTAAAATTCGTATGCAGGTAATTTCTGCATAGGGTTAAAACCTACATTTGGTATCAAATCTGTTTTGGCTTCAAGGGGACGCCTTTTTTGCTAAGGGGTTTCGCTTGAGCCTGTGGTAGACCCTGTTCAGTGGGAGATTAGCGAGATCGATTCTGGTGGTGAAAGAAGATGGCCAACAATGGAAAGATAAAGATTGATAAATTTAATGTTTAGAGTTTTGAGTTGTGGAAACTCAAGATGGAGGATCTGTTGGTGGATAAAGATCAGTGGATCGTGGTAGATCTGGGTACTAAACCAACGAGAGTGTCTAATGAAGAATGAAGGAAGTTGGATTGGAAGGCAAAGAGCACAATACGATTGTGTATCTCATATTTAGTATTGTTGAATGTATCAAGGGAAGCTACGACTAAGGCTTTGTGGGACAAGTTAGGGACTTTGTACCAATCTAAGTCTCTGGTGAATAAATTGTTCCTACGGAAAAAGTTGTATAACCTGAGGATGAAAGATAGAGACTCGGTGACAGAACATCTAAATGCATTTAATACAGTGGTAAGTTAGTTATTATCTGTTGATATTAAAATTTTAGATGAAGATAAGTGCATCGGTTTGTTGTGTCCTTTACCAGATTCATGGGATAGTCTGGTTATTGCAATAGGTAGCAATGCAAATTCCTTGTAGTTTAATGAAAGAGTCTCATCCTTGCTGACGGAGGAGAGGAGATGGAAAAATATGGAGAGCTAGAATGGTGATGCCTTGTCTGTATGAGGATGGTCCCAAAACATAAACAAAAATAAGTCATCGAGTGGGAGATATAAATCTCCAGGAAAACCTGTAAAGGTGGTGAGATGGAAATGTGGAAAGGAAGGGCACTACAAAAGGGATTGTAAATCTAAAGCTCCTGACAAAGGAAAGGGATCTAATGATTCTCCTTTTGTAGAGGCAAAAACCACCTCAGATGAAGGTGGGGATGTGTACTTGGCTTCTTCAAGTACACATGTAGATCATGAGGCATGGTTGATTGACTCAGGTGCATCCTTTCACTTCACTCCCCATGGAGAGTGGTTCTACGAGTATGAGAAATATGATGGTGGTGATGTCTTCTTAGGGGATGAAGGAAGGATAGAATCGTTGGTTGCGGAAAAATAAAGTTGAAGTTGCAAGGTGGAAGGGTTAGAACACTTTCGGGTGTTCTGCATATTCCTGCGTTGGCCAGAAATCTGATTTTCGTAAGCAAGATGGATGATGCAGGTGTAAAAACAATGTTTGAGAAGGATACCATCCAGATGGTTTGGGAAGCATTGGTATTGATATGGGTAGTTCGGATTGGAACTCTATACAAGCTGCAAGGTAGCATTGTTGTTGATGGGTGCAACAATTTTGTGGTTCCTAAAAGTGGAGCGAAAATTCTAGTGGTTTTTGGAGAGAAGACCATGATGTGGCATCAAATGCTTGGACATACTAGAGAGAAGGGCCTTCGAATACTTCATGGTAAAGGTATTGTAGAAGGTATGAGTAATAGCTCTCTGGATTTTGATTTTTGTGAAAATTGTGTATATGGGAAGCATAATTGGGTGGGTTTACCCTCCGGTGGTAAGAGGGCAAAACATATATTAGAGCTTGTGTATAGTGATGTGTTTAGACCTGTGAAGGTTCCATCACTAGGAAAGTTTGTGTACTATGTATCATTTATAGATGACTTCTCAAGGAATACATGGATATATTTCGTTAAGAAGAAATCTAAAGTCTATGACAATTTTAAAGAATTTAAGGCTTTGGTGGAAAACCAGACAGAGAAGAAGATAAAGGTGCTGAGGACAAATAACGGTGGAGATTTTTGTAGTAAGGAATTTGAAGAATTATGTGAGAAGTGTGGTATAGCACGACAAAAGACTACTCCATATACACTGGAGCAAAATGGAGTTGCAGAAAGAATGAACAAGACATTGAAGGAAAGGGCAAGACACATGCTTAGTGGTGTTGGGTTAGGATAGGAATTCTAGGCAGAGGTGGTGGAGACAACATGTTACCTGGTCAACAGATCACCTTCATCAGCGTTGGAGGAAAAGACTCCACAAGAGGTATGGACTAGTAAGAAACCCTCTCTTTCACATTTGAGGGTATTTGTATGTGATGCATATGTACATGTTCCAGTGGAGAAAAGAACCAAGTTGGATAGTAAATCTCAAAAGTGCATCTTTATTAGGTATAAGGATGGTTTAAAGGGTTAAGCTTTGGAACCTAGTAACAAGGAAGGTTGTGTACAACCGAGATGTGGTGTTCAGAGAAGTGAAAGATGTTATTAAAAATGAAGTCCCATCAAAGGAACTTGAGAAGATAGAGTTTGAGCTTAAGGAGGAAGAATCATACTCTACAACATAAGAGGAATAAGAAGATGAAGAGCCACAAACTCCGGGTGTGAGAAGATCAGTTCGAGAAAGAAGGTAGCTAGAAAGGTATAGTCCATCTGCTTTCTGTTCAATTTTTGCTTTATCTATTACTGATGATGATCCCAGAACTGTGAAGGAAGTAATGGATTTAGAGGATGGAAAACTCTGGAAAGAGGCCATGGTTGATGAAATGCATCTTTGCACAAAAATGAGGCTTGGGATCTGGTGGAGTTGCCGACTAGAAGGAAACCCATTGGTGGAAAATGGGTGTTCAAGAAAAAGACAAATGCAGAAGGAAAGGTGGAGAAATACAAAGATCGGTTGGTAGCAAAAGGTTATTCCTAGGTGCCAGGAATTGATTTTGGTGATATTTTTCTCCTGTTGCCAAGATAGCTTCTATTAGATTACTTTTATCTGTTGCTGTTTCTTTTGATTTTGAGGTAGACTAGATGGATGTGAAGACAACGTTTCTTCACAGGAATTTGGAAGAAGAGATCTACATGAAGCAACCCAAAGGATTTGCAGTGAAGGGTAAGAAAGAGCTGGTATGTAGTTAAAGAAGTCTATGTATGGGTTAAAATAGTCACTGAGGATGTGGTATCAGAAATTTGATACATTTATACAGGGACTTGGCTTCACCAGAAGAAAATTAGATCACTATGTGTATTTTAAATTAATTGGTGACCGTGTTATTTATTTGGTCTTGTATGTGGATGATATGTTGATGGTTGGAAATGACAAAGAAATTATCCAGGATTTGAAGACCCAATTGTCCTCCAAATTTGACATGAAAGATATTGGTGCTGCAAACTATATTTTGGGCATGGAAATTAAAAGAGATCGAGAAAAGAGGAAGATTTGGTTAAACCAGAGGAATTATGTCGATACAATACTGCAGAGGTTTAATATGCAGGATAGTAAACCGGTGAAGGTTCCTATTCCTGTAGGTGTAAATTTATTTGCTGAAAAATGTCGCAAGACACAAGAAAAGGACATGTCATGTGTTCCATATGCAAGTGCAGTCAGTAGCCTGATGTATGCGATGGTATGTACTAGACCAAACATTGCACATGCAGTGGGAGTATTGAGCAGGTTTATTTCAAAACCAGGGAAGGCGCATTGGATAACAGTGAAGCAGGTTTTCAGGTATTTGCGTGGCACTAGTGATTATGGTTTGTGCTACCAAGGAAGACCATGATTGGAAAGAGTTTTGGATATCTATGGCTTTGTTGATGTAGAATGGGCTGGAGATCTGGATCAGAGGAGATCTACAAGTGGGTATGTGTTCAACCTATTTCGAGGTGTAGTCAGTTGGATGAGTAAGAAACAATCTGTAGTGGCACTATCAACTACAAAGGAAGAATACACGGAAGCCACTCATGCAAGCAAGGAATTAGTTTGGTTGCAGAGATTGTGTTCAAGTATGGGGTTTGTACAGGGAGCTATAAGAATAGAATGTGACAACCAAAGTGTAGTTTTCTTGGCAAAGAGCCCTGCTTATCATTCAAATAAAAATCACATTGATGTTCAGTATCACTTTGTGAGGGATATAATAGAAGACAAAAAGGTGTTGCTGGTAAAGGTGGACACTTTGAAGAATACTGTAGATGCATTGACAAAATTTGTGAGATTTGATAAGTTCTCTTGGTGTAGAGAAAAAATGGGCATTTTAGGGTTGGATAAATGACTAAGCTCTCTTGTGGCCCCCTCTAGAAAGAAAACAACAAGTGGGAGAATGTTGGGTTGTGTTATATTCTTTCCACGACTAGCCCACCTAGTTAACTAGGGGGTTAGGGGGGGGCAAAGCCCCCCCTTCATTGTGCCGACTGCACACCCGGGGGGTGGGGTGTCACACAGGGGTGGTTAGCCCCCTCTATAGGGTCCAAGGCAATGCCCGTGGGAATTTTTTTTGGACCCTATATTAGGTTGGGAGGACCTACCTATTGCTTTGTGCATTTTTTCACACATGGTTTTGGACGTGATGGTTTTTTGGTCCATAGTTTTGGACGTGATGGTTTTCGGTCCATGGTGTTGGATGCTTTGGCATGTATAAACATGTATTGTAACATTGAAAGGAACATAATGAAAAATCAAGCTAGTAGTCCCAGTTTTGGGATCCAGGGGAAAATCTCTGTGTATATGTGTTTTATGTGTTATGCTCTCACATTGTTTATTTTCTGTTCTTAGAATTCATATGCAGGTAATTTCTGTATGGGGTTAAAAACTACAGGCTCAAAAGTCAATGTGGTGAAACTTGAAAAGGGAAGTTGTGATGACGAACAATGCTTGACTAATTTTTTATCCTCTTCTATAATTGGGTTATATATCTTTAAAGTCGATGATGTCTGAACAAAAAAATTTGATTCATCCCAGACAGAAATCCTTTGGCCAAACTATGAAGCCATTAGTTCTATTATGATCTTCATTCTTGACTCAACATTGTATTAAATGATGTTTCGACTTGTCAACTCAATTGAGTAGAGAAGGGAAAATATAAAAACTTTAAATGAGCACATTAACTTTATTTATCTTTCAAATCCTTAAACAACGAACAACCTCTCTTACAAGAAAATAAGTTGGGATGTTGCTTCCACCCATGCTATAAATGTTCAATAAATGCTTCAGGCATATATTTTGTAAATAAAAGAAATGGTGAAGAAGAGAAAGGCATCATGCACAAAGAGGTGAAGCAAGAAAGGTCACTGGGGTACTGAACAAGCCCACTAGAAGTGAAGCGATGCTTGTGATTCCTTGAGGTGATTCCATAGTTGTACTAAACAGGTTCACTGGCAGCAGAGCAACACTAGGGAATGTGCTTAAATATGATTATCAAAAGCTTAGTATACTTATTATCCTTTTAACTTGTTGAAACAATTGAGGCATGGTTGGTCTTGTAAATGTGTTTGAAGTTGAGAAAGGAAAATAAGAGATAATATCTTTAACCAGGATAAGTGGTAAGGTCGGGGTAATCAACATGACGAAATAATACTTACCTTGAACTTAAGGGTGAAACCTGAACAGAGAAGCTGAAGTTGTACCAATGTGTCACCAAGTGTTTACGTTGTGCTCAACACCCTCTGAAATTTTGCCTACACTTGAATTTTGGAGCCTACTATAGATCTTGGGATTTGTTGTTCCATAGTCACTTCATGACCGAGTGATGTTTTTCTAAGCACTCAATTATTATTCTCAGATTCTAAGTGTCAAAGTTGCTTGCTTACACTTGCATAGTCCTTGATAAATGCATAAGCACACCTTTATTATGCAAGCTTAAAATAGGCATTGTGCAATTCTTGAAATTAAGGCTTGTGTATTCCCTATAAATAGAGCTTGCGCAATGCCCAGTTACAGTGCTTGTGCAATCATTGTTGAAAAAGAGTACGCATTCCATCAAGATAGTACCTGCATAATTTTTAACCTATGTTGACAATCAATTATCGACAATCATTTGTCGACAATTAGTGCACACTTTACATTGATAGTGTCCCTCACTTCGTTTGCAATTTTACTTCTATATCGGTGATTTTTCCCAACTATTGATTTTTTGCACCTTTGCTTTCAATAGTGTCACTTTTACATTTGTGAATGTATTTTCTTCTTGCTTTCACTTTAACAAGTGCTATTTTCATGTTATATTTTCTCTCCCGCATGTCACCATTAATTTCTTTAGCTTTTGCAAGTGTCATTTTTTGTTTTCTTACGGTCATAAGTGTCACTTCTAGTTAATTTCATTGTTGTATGTGTCACACCTTTGCACATTGATAGAGGTCACTCTAGCACATTATTCTGCATTAGACAATCCTATATGTCATAAGAATATGCACCAAACACATTCCTAGGGATTATTTCACTTTATTTTCACATTCAACACTTGTGTCACAACTTGTGTTCTAAGTGTCACAATGTTATGTTTCAACTGTCACACTTTGAGATAAGTGTCGCTTTGCTGTTGTTTCAAGATATGATTTTTGTTCATGACTCTAAATTCTCCTAGACTTTATTGGTGGTATTCACGTGTGTGATCCATGTTTGAGTCTTGTTCATATGTTTTTCCCTTTCTGACTCCACTAATCCCACACATAGCCATTTCAGAGCTCTTCTTGGTCCTCCTACCTAGTGAAAGTTGTGAATACATGAACCCTATCCCAGGTGATGAGCACACCCTAGTAATGAGCCTCATTGATCAGATATATTCCTCGTAGACTTGTGCACTGAGTACTCTTTAAGGTTAGTCACCTAACCCTTATTGCATGCACTGACCTACTACACTGAGATTTGAGAAATCCTTCCTTGTATAGCGCATGGCTCATTTCTAGGGGCTATTTAAAAAAGAAAACTACACCATAAGAGGTCTCTTACATCTCATAATACATTAAGAATTTCCTTTGGCAAGGTGACTTGCATTCTGTTGCCTTCCTTAGAAAATTGCGTAAACTCCTCATCCAGTGAGCCTTCTTAAGCACATGTCACATTTCTAGTGGAAAATTAGTCACTGCAGAAGAAAAATCTACTAGTTTGTAAGCCTCCCTTGTTTCAAGTCACATTTCTAGTAGACAAGGAGCCTTTACGGAAGCAAAATGCACTACAATAAAAGTCTGCTCTCAAGTACAATGCATGTCATTGTTGCAGTGCCTAGTCTTGCTCCCACTGTTGACTACAACCCACCACTTTGCCCAAGACTTTCTCTCTTTACCTCCCTTGGCATAGGTCACATTTCTAGTGGATAATAAGTCATTGCTAAATAAAATTCTACTCTCCCATAAGCATTCCTTTCAGTTATTGCACATGTCACAATTTTAGTCAGGAAGCTATACAACCATTGTCCACTAAACTTCCTCATTGCACCAAAGACTTGTCCTACCTTGCCTCCTCAGAGCATGGCACAATTCTAGTTAGGATTGGTATCATACCTTGCCCACTGTCAAGATAAAATGCACTATCATTGCCTCCTTCTCCCTTAATCCTGGATCAGAGTGCAACTCTAGTCATCAAGCTCACCACCTCTACCTCTTACACTTTCCTACTGCGATGGACCCAGAGGAGACCCTCCTCATAGCACATGCCATAGTCTTAGTGAATAGTGGTGCCTTCCCCAGCTACTACTGAGATCAACTACACCATCCTCATTAAACCCTTCCTTCTCAGTCCTTTCACAGGCCTACACAAGTAGTTTCTTCCATGAGCAAAGGTAGAGATAGGGTAGATGATTTCAATAGTTATTTTTCCTTGTCATGAGTTATCTTCGTTAGCAGGTGTACCATCTAAGTATGACAATGTGATGCTCAAGAAATATGTCAAGAATAAGGAACAAATAAGCACTTGCAGAGAAGCGACACAAAGAAGAACCATCATGAATAAATGAAGCAAATCTTAGACAATGATGAATGAAGACATTGCTCTATAACTTAGAAGGTTCTGATGTTGATATAAGACTCTTTGGAGGGTGAAAGGAAGAAAAAAATAGATATTTCATTAAGAATTAAGATAAAGCAACAGGGAGAGCACCTTGGCATTGCCACATCATCATGAAGCTCCATGTCATCATTGTCAAGTTGTGACTTGTACAAGTGTCCTCACAATGTCATATGTGTCAATGTGTCTTGCCACATGATGTGGAATGTAATTATGTATTATGAAATGGAAAATGAAAATGGTACATGTGGAAGTCCACTGAGTCACAAGTGGAATATGAAAGATCACATGTTGACCAAAGAGTTTTATAGAAGTTCAAAGGTCACTTAGGAGTCCAAGAGTCACGATGGTAGCTCAAGAGTCATAAGGAATGTGAAAGGCCATTCCTCTTGTTATAAATAAAACCTCATATCTCAAGTAAGGATATTTTTGGAGGATGAGACTGTGAAGAGCTAGCCTTGGCTTCTTCAACTTTTCATAGGAGAGAAAATAATTCTTTTGGAGAAGTAAGAAGTGGCTTAATGTTCCACTACTGGAGCTAGTGGCTCACCATTGTAACTGTCTACTTGAATATTTCACTTAATAATTAAAGCTCGTCGAGGCAATTCATTTTAATGCATGTATCACGAATATTGTAAGGCTATACTTTATATGTTTGTGGTATATGTTATGTTCATATGTAATAATGAAATTGAACTAATTCATATGTTCATATGTAATAATGAAATTGAACTAATTCATATGATTTGGTACTTATCTTATGGAATGTGTGTTACATTTTCTTTAATGATATTTTTTTCTGTGAATTATTTCACTAGATAGTTAACGAATATTTTATTTATCTCATGTGCCTCTCATAGAATAGTACTACTAGTTTCCTTCTAGAGACTCACTCTTTTCTCCCCGCTCATGAATGCCTCCTTTTACACATTGGAATTAATGTTTCATAGGGTAAACTTACTTGTTGATTTCAATGGATATGTGTGTAATCTCTTATGTTATTCATTGCAACAAAGAAAAACCTTAGAGTTATGGTGGTCAAGCTAATACTCTGGATGGGGCTCCTACTCCAAAGGACATAAGGTCTAGTTAGGACTTCACATTGGGGAGACCCTTTGTATGTTGGCCGATTTCCAATACTGTCAAAATTCTGGTGCTAGAAGAAGGGCCAAATGACAAGTCGTGCTCATTGAGTATGTTTTGAACCACTTATAAACAAGTGGGTATTTCCCAAATCTTAATCCTGGGATATTTTCTAAGGAGCTTGATCTTGCCATCCCCATGGAAATTGTTCATAACTTGTCTCGATTTAAGTTTGATGGTGAGGGTGGACTAACTGTCCTTGAAAATGTATTTTAGTTTTCTCATTTTTTATTACTAATGGAATACATTGTAAGGATGTCATGACCAGATTGTTCACACTCACATTTGAAGGTCGAGTCAAGAAATGGTGGCATACATTACTAGTTGATTCTATACATTCATTTTAACAACTTGTTAAGGAGCTTCGTGAAGCCTTTGACAAGTATGGTTATCAAGATGTTTGTGATATAATCAATTAGACTATAATGAAGTTAAGTGAGTCTTTGGAGGATTTTCTTAATCAGTTTCTTCACCTTTGCTATGAGTTTCTTGAAGAAGATTTCGATTATAATTTTATCCGAAAAAAGTTTTAGAGACTAATTCTTCTCTCTGTCAAATATTTTGGATATGAACTCTCGGATGATTCTGCTCTTCCAACTTACATTGATCATGAAACATCTAAAATCTGTGAGGAGGAACCTACTATTCCTTTTGTTCCTTATTCTCCTCCTTTTTTAGTATTAGTTCGGGTGCCTCCTTGTGATGATGTTGAAGTTGGGAAATATGTAAATCAAATTGTTGATCCATCTTCTCCACTTTCATTCACTTCCCATGATTTAGGTTCAATGGAGGAAATCTTGGAGTTGTTCATGAAGCCTAAGGTGAAGGCTAATCCCTTGACTTTTCAAGATGATATTAACATCCATAGTTTCAACCTTAAATCTAATTTGATCGAAAATATGATATCCTCAAGGGATTCCCTTCAACTTCTACCATTCATCTTTCCTAATTCCTTATTCCTTAGTCCAATTTATCAACCTACTTCAACTCTCAATGATGTTCAACCTGTTGTTTTGAGTGGTAATAAAGAATAAGGTAGTCACATTTCACATGTAGAGGAGCAGAATGTTGGAGACATGTCCTATATTTCTTCCCTATTTCAAGATGATATTTTTTCATCTATGGATGATCATCAATGTTGCATTTTTGATAACTTTTCAAATGGTTTCGAGCCCTACATTCAAGTTGATACTTTGGGCAACTATCACCTTGACATCCATGTTCCCATTGGCACATATGGTGATGAGTGCCTAGGTACATCGAGTGATATCCTTCCTTATTTTGAAGACTTGGAGTGCTAGACTTGGCTTCTTTAGCTTGGCATAGGATAGAAAATCATTATTTTGAAGAATCAAGAAGTGGCTTAAAGTTCCACTATTGGAGCTAGTGGCTCACCATTGTAACTGTGTACTTGGATCTTTCACTTAATAATTGAAGCTCGCTGAGCCAACACATTTTCATTCATGTATTTTAAATGTTGTAAGGCTATTATTTAGATGCTTGTGGTATATGTTATGTTCATATGTACTAAGGAAATTGAACTACTTCATTAGCTTTGGTATTTATCTTGTTGAATGTGTGTTGTATTTTCTTTAATGATCGTTGTGTCTATGTGAACTAGTTAGCTAGATAACTAATGCATATTTTCTTGCTCTTGTGTGTCTCTCTTATGATAGTACTATTACTTTCCTTCTAGAGACCCACCCTTGTATCCCTGCTCATGAAGGCCTCGTTTTACACATTACAATTAGTGTTTCACATGGTCAACTTACTTGCTAACTTCAAATGATATGTATGTAATCTCTTATGTTATTCATTTCATCCAAGGAAAACCTTAGAGTTATGGTGATCAAGCCGATACTTCAAATGAGACCCTACTCCAAATGGTGTGAGGTATAATTGGGACTTCATATTAGAGAGACCTGTTGTATGTTGGAAGATTTCTAGCACCGTCAATAGTTTTATAAACCAACTAAAGAGTTCATTAACTTTAACACACGTAAAAACAAACACATACTATTGAATTACCATGATATACATCCCATAATGCTTAACAATACATGCATGCAATTGCTTACTTTTCTCAACAAGCTTCTTAATATTATGTTGAAATGCTTAATGCCCCATTACAAGAAGTATCCATGAAATCCAATAGTGGAAATTCTAAGAAACAACTTGATTTCTAAAAAGGATGTCCAAGCTTTCCTAAAAAAGGTGCTCAAAATGGAGTCCAAAACCAAAGGTACCTTCTAAATAGCCACAAGGGTATATTTATACAAAATGAGGTGACCTTTCACCTCCCATGACCTTTCAACTTCCCTCATTACTCTACACTTAATTTATGACCTTTAATTCTGAAATGACTTTTATTTTTATTTTCTATTATTAACTTGAATTTAAAAAATAACTTTATTTATAAATTACAAGGAATTTCAAGAGACAAAGATCCTTCATTGACCCAAACCCATGAAATCCATGTCATATGGATTTTTTTTCTAGTCTCATGTGAAATTCATGTACCAAGAATTATATTTGGAAGTGATGGATTGGACCTTCATTAACAATTCACTTTTGAATCTTATTTGACACTCTATAACATCTGACAATAAGATCCTCATATCTAGTTGTATCCGATATGAAAGATCAGAGAGTTTAGTGTATAACTTGGTTTGTCAAACAATGTGTTGTGTGATTTATTCTTTTTTAGGTTCAAATTTATCTTGAGTAGCCACTTTCTTCATCTCCTCTAATCTTTCTTGAACCTCCTACAAAATCTCTCCTTGAGGTCTTTTTGTTCCAATTTCACCCATAGAGCGGATTTTGTACTGTTCAACTAGAGCTTCAAACTCATTGTACCATGTTTGATATGAATTTATCATTTTGGTAATATCCTTGTTCAATTTCTCATGTGATAACAATGACATCCTGAATCTTGCCATATTTCTGTAAGCGCTCATTCTATCTTTTCTCGGGAGCCCTGCTGGTTCATTTAGATATTGTTCGGTCCATTCAAAGAGGTACTCTATAGATGAGAAGGCCTACTTTATTAGTGCTCCACTCCCTTTCAAATCATGTTACAATCCTAACAATAAACATATTGGTTTGTTAAGGGTGATCATTCCTTCATAAACTGGCTTGATGACTTCTTCTACTATCTTTACCTCCTCTAAGATGGTTGCCTTGAAATATTCTTTGTGCAAAATTGAGATTGAAAGAGTGAGATTCTCAACGCAGAACTTGCCAATTTATTGTTGGGACTTTGTCAAATCCTCTTTTAACTTATTCAACTCATTTACCAATCATTCTGCATTATGAGCAGTGGAAGTAGAGAATGAAAATCGGGAGAGGCTACGAAATCTCAGTTGGATGCAATGTTAATGACTATGACCCTCTCAGTGGTAATTGATGTAGGATTATTTATATCTATAATAAATGATTTCTCCTTTCCTTAACTATCTTCTTCTTGAATTGGTAAAATATAAAATGCGAGTGATCTAGTACTTGTTCTTTTTCCTCAAAGGTACTACTTTCTTCACCAATTCGAAGGTGTTCTCCAGTAATAGAAGTAGGACGTTGGACATATATGGAGGGTACAATTTATTCTAGTTGGAAGTTGATGTCTTCTTGTTATTTGTTAGCTAGTTCTTGGGAATTGAGCTCCTCTTGTAGCTTCTTAGCTAACTATTCTTCACTTTTCTTAGCTTATTTTTCCTCCTTTCTTTTCCTTTCCTCTTCATGTCTCTTTTTTTCTTCCTCTTATTTTATTTTTATCTCTTCTTCCCATTTATTCTTCTTTCCCTCCTCATCGTCCTACTTCTTGGCTTCTTTCTCAACCATTTGTTTCTAATCTTTCTTTCTTGGCTTCTTACTCCTATTTCCTCTTCAATGTAGCTCTCCTTTCTTCTAGTTTCATACCTTCCTAAAAATATTCTTGTAAATGTTATAGGTTTCTTAAAGGTTGAGAGGTGTTAGCTTCCATGGCTTTGGAGGAACTAAAGAAATTCTTTACCTTCTCATCTTCTTCATCAATAAATTAAGCATATGCCCACTTGTAATTGATTTCTTTATAATGTTTGACGACAATGCCCTTCTGGTCATATTTGTGAAAACTAAGTTCACAAACTTGAAGTATTCCAAATCTTTGGCTTTCACCTCTGCATCCTTGAAATGTTAAATACAATAGACTCCAATATTTAAAGGAAATGTGGGCCAAGTATTTTTCTTGCATTTCACTAGTGAGCTAGTCACTCTTAGAGCGAGTTGATATGCTACTTCTTGTATCATCACTTTGTTTGTGATGAATGTAATCAATTGGTGAGGAGGCTTGTATGCACAAAATACCCTGATGTACATAGTATCTCCATGGGTGAACCAATAGATAATATCCTGCATGGATGACCTAGCTCTTTCTGACATACAAGGAGGATTTGTGTCGATCAATCTCTAATATAATGTTGAGATTAAGTGCTCGATTATCTGAGCATACATCCCTTTGTAACCTGGGTCCCATATATTTTTATAGTATATGTCTACAATTATAATGTCTCGATTATAACTCCATCTCCAACCAAATCCCTTGCACTCACACGTAGTACAAAAAGAATCTAGAAAGTAAGATGCCATGTAGAATTCCAGTTTCTCTCTTTCCATAATATTCTTCACCATTTTGATATTTTTCTGGATGGATGAGGCTAAGACATTGACCCATTTGAAGATGTTTTCCTCCATGGCACATGCATATAGAATTATAACATATATTTATTTAAATAATTCTACATTCTGTAACACATGGCTATTAGAATTTGGTAGAATTTCCTAAGTGATTTGGTCTTGTGAATTCCATCACCCTTTTTCTTGAATTTGCTTGGTTCTTGGCACCAAGATTTAAAAACATATTTTGTTGACATGGTGAAGTTAGCTAACCATTTGATGTTGAGGATCAAATTATTCTTGGGAAGACTATAATATTATGTTATGTTGGATGTCCTGTAAGCTGCTATAGGTTCACCTGAGTCACCTCGAACTATGGTATCATTTTCATCTACATGTTGAAGGATCCATTCAGTTGTCTCTACACACGGAAAGACAACCGGATGGGAAAAAACCTTGTTAAACCATGATATCTTGACCTTAAGATATACATGAATACATTCCTCATCCTGTGTTACCTCCGCTTCCTTCTTGGTGAATAGTCAATATATCTCTACCTAAGTTATCTTTACTTATTTTTCAATGTTGCAAGAATTATTTTTATATCTAGGTACTCTTATGGGAGGGATTTCCACAACACCCTCAATATTTCTCTTTGGTTGATATCTCTTAAACTTATACCTAGTTGTTTGAGCCATTTCACTAGTATATAATGAAATGATGAAGGAATCAAGACCGATGGTACCTAAAATTCAAATATATTCATGGCTATAACAAAATGTTAGTCAAACCACAAGATAAATTACTCTGTAAAACTGGATCATAAGTTGGAGAGTTAATAGAGTGTGGTTGTCCTCAATCATAGATTGGGAGAGTAGTTTGTGATTGGCTTAGCTAAAAAATGCAAGATTATGTTGCAGGTGAGGTTCAACTACGATATGTGACAATGATATATTAACGCATATCGCGATAACAGTGAAAAAATGGGTATTTTCAATGCTCTACAGTAGTGGCTTGTAGTAAGAGTGGATCACGGTTGGATTAAACACAATTCGCAACATTAGTTAAATATGTGGTTTGACTTGTCTCTTGCAATAGTGTCTTGCAATTGGCAGGAATTTTAGTCACATACTATGAGAGTAGAGGAGATGTATGCTTCTTTTGCGACACATGGTTGTCATTGGAGGTAAAGGAAAATGACTTCCCTATTCTCCGTCGATGTGGTAACACATATCAAGGACTAGGCATCCATGAAAATACCAGTTGGCGAAGGAGTTTGTAGAGAGTGGAGCCAATATGGGAGAACGAAGGAAGTTGGGGTGTTAGATAGGGTGGTGATAGGTTTATATAGTTAGGGATGAGTGAAGGAAAGTTTTGGGAAGGTGGATCATTAGGGTAAATCAAATGACATATAACTAAAGGCACACCACAACCACTAACTACAGAGGAAGGATGTGGTACTAACCTATGTCAATCACATGTTGGGGTCGTAGGTTGTAGATGTAGGATGCGGTCTGAGGAGCTCCTTTGCACCAAGTGGTCACGGTTGCATAGAAAAAATGCGATGTAAAATTGAGTGGGGGAGGGCCCCTTATATATAAATTTTTGACCACATGTTCGAAGCCAGGGCTCATTAAATGCATGATAGTGGAAAAATTTACAATATGGAAAAAGGTGGTGTTGAATATATTTACTGCAAGTTATGATAAATAGCCACATTATCATAGATTATTTTGTGGTATCGAAAATTTTGTTTTGGGTGAGGCAACAGGTAGCTATAGACTGCATTGTTAGGAGACACATGGGTTTGCATTGTAGTTTTTGATGGCGATTTATGGTAAACGGGTTGTAATGTGACTCAATGGTGTGGTTAACCAAAAAAATTTGTGGCAAGGATTTATCAAGAAAAGTTAAAGTGTAAAAGGGACTCAGAGGAATCTTAAGAGAAAATAAGTTTAGGGAAACCATCGAAATTGATTTATGCGGACTTTAAGAAGGAGGGCTCCAAATTTGGAAAGTGTCAAAAATTTAGGGGCTATTGTAGCTCCTACAACTAATGGTGATTCATAGGTAGGACCTCAATATCTTTGTTTGGCCCTTATTTAGAGTTAATTGTAATCCTTAGGAAGTATTGGATGATATTTATAGACCCCACTAGTTTAGCTATTTATCCCCAATTATGGATTTAGTTTCTATGTCACTTTCATTTTCCTGGTTCATCACATATCACAAGAATTTGGTTAGATGAAAGCAATTTCGATAGGGGATAGGGATAGTATATATATGACCTTAATTTTTTTTTTAATTTTTATATGCGTCTATGATGTTGCTCCACTACTAGAAAACATCAATTGCCTGATAGAGTCACTCAAGTAATCACAAGAATTGCTTCACTACCAATGAGCATCCATAGCCCCTGCAAATTTTATTGCATTGCATCTCTATGTAGGAAGCCTTTCTCAATATTTTAATTTTATTATTATTTTTTCTTTTATGCAGTTGGCATTATTTGGGCATTCATTGCATGAGGGTGGATGAGGGATCCAAAATTGTTTTATGTCCATAGTGGTTGTTTCTTATGTTTCAGAGAGTAAGATTTTCTAAAATAATTTTTCTCTGGTGTTTTCTCCCTTTCTTTTATCTAACAATCAGGCTAACACATTTATTATAAAATTCAATATTCAAGACAAATTTTGGAAACAGAAACCCTACAAAGGATGAAGAGTATTACAACTAACTAGATCTTTCCACATGATCCAAGTCATATTTTCCATTTAGATGTCATTCACTCATTAAGGTGTTTAGGACTAAGCTTGCAAAGGGAGATATAATATCAACCAATATCCACGCAACTACCATAGTATCTTTTAAAAAAATTGACATAATACCATTGAGTTAAAATAAGATTATTTATATAGAAGGCCTTATATTTATGTAAAAGAGCCTAGTAGCAGAATTGAAATTAGATGCATTGAAAACAAAATGTGATAAAGGAAGAACTAAATACAATATGAAAGTAATATGTACAGTTGAAAATATCATCTTGGAAAAATACTAATGAAAGTAGAATTTCAAATCTTGGTCATTTACGAGAATGGATTCAATATTCCTGTTTAAGGTTTGTAGTATGTAAGGGTGTAGGCCAAGTTTTTCATGAATTTGGTATAGACTAAGCCATAGAGGCTTGAACTTGGTGGGTTTTCTTGTGTTTTCATGGGATTTCTCCCATTTCAAAATAAGGTCACCCACAATGAATTCCTTGTCTCCTACATACTGCTTATTGAACCATTGTTTAATGTGTTTTTGGTGAGAGGCAAAATTTTCATGTGCCTTTTTCCTTTCCCCTTCTAACTTCAACAGGGTGTCAATCCTTCTTTGCATGATGGGATAAGATTTACAACGAGATTCTTAGGAAAGTTGAAGCACAAAAAGTTAAAGGTTTGGAGGCAAGATGGCTTCCTTCCCATAAACAGGGAAGTACAGTGAAGTGCCAAGGGAAGGCTTAGGTGTGACTCGGTCAACCCATAAAGTGTTAAGTAAATATTTGTGCCAATTTCTTTGTTGGGTCAACAGAATTTTCTTAATAATGTGAATCATATTTTTGTTACAAGATTTAACTAGTGCATTACCTTGGGGAGAATAATTCACAGAATGTTTAAGTACAATTCCATTTTTTAAGGAAAACTCATATAGTCTCAAAGATGAAAAATATGTAGGATTATCGAAAATAAGTGAAGTTGGAACACTAAACTTAGTGAAAATATTTTGTTAGGTCCCTATACTACTAGTGTAACCCCTTATTGTTATTAGTGCAACCACCTTATTATATATATTGTTGTGCCCATGTAGTGCCTATATTGTTATTATTGTGCCCCATAGAAGCCCACTATTGTTATTGTTATGCCCTTACATTATTACTGCTATGTCGGCTCTAATTATATTATGACCCCTTAGACTACTATATATATAGAAAGAAGGTCTTGTCATTTGTATCATCCAATAATTGTTCATTTGTGTAATGTAAAGGAGGTTTCCCCCTCGAAGAGGCTTATTTTGAAGGTGTTTATCTATCTTTTCTATCTTTTTGTGAGCTTTTTCCATAACATTTGGTATCAGAGCTTTGGATTCTAGGGTTTCGCTGCTGCAAATAGGTCATCTTGGAGTTTTTGCTATAACGTTTTTCCTGCAATGTTTCAGAAGCTAAAAACAAAACCCATTTGAGCCAAACTTGTTCTGAACCTCGGGTCCAAATTTAAGATATTATCTCACTATATTTTCGGAGATATGATCTGAAGAAGTTAGGGTTTTTTCAGAATCCCAAATTACATTCCAAACAAGTGACCTTGGAAAAAATTTCATAACTTTCTCTCTGAGCATCAGATTGCAATTTCGTAAGAAGTTATGGAAAGAGTATGGACTGTAGTTTTATGTTTATATTTTTTAGATCCGAAGGTTGAAACAGTGACATGTAACATGTCGTACAAGTTTTCTCTACTAAAACATTATATACTAAGGTCATCTTGGGAGATTGGACATAACACTTTCTTGGAGAATCCAATTTAAATTAGACTGGTAGTATTGGAAAGAGGACGCAGAGGGCTACCACAGGTCACAATTTTACAACTTCGATATCTGAAATTGCAGAGGTACAACAGATTCAATATAGAACTCCTAAAATCAAGAAAAAGCAATATGAGGAAGTTTGATGGCAAGGATCCTGTAAATTGGATACTACATATGGAGCAATATTTCGATCTATATGATGTACAACTATTAAAAAAGGTACATATTGCATCTTTATACTTATAACCAAATCAATTTGTATGGTATAGAGGGCTTTGTTCTCGTAAACCACTTGTCACTTGGTCAATTTTCACGGAGGAAATGATAGCACATTATGAGGATACAAAGAGCAACACCTTCTTTAGCCAATTGATAAACCTCAAATAAAAGGGTTCAATGGAAGAGAACATTGAGCACTTAGAAAAATTAAATATAAGGGTAAATGATATTCTAGAGAGGGAAAGGATTGATGTCTTCATAGGGACTTTAAAGGATAACATTCAACATGAGTTTCGTCTTTGGGAACCTGATTCATTGGAGAAGGCATTCAGGTTGGCAAAAAAAATTGAAAGCAGAATTATGGAAACAAGGAATCCTACCACTCACAACTATAAATATGGAAGTGCTTTTTATCGTAGCCTTCCACAAACTACAAGGTTTACACCACAATAATTGGTAGAGAAAAGAGAAAAATGGATTTGGTACAGTTGTGATAGAAAATACACTAAAGGTCATAAGTGTGTTGAGAAGAAATTATTTTACATAGATTGTGAAGAGAAGGAAGAAATGGATCAAGAAACATCAAAAAAGAGGATATACACTAGGAACCAACCCTAGAGAAAGAAGAAATGAATCCGACATATCTTGTAAAGCATTGGGAAGAATTTCCACTCCTCAAACTCTGAAGATAGAAGGACATATAAAGAAGAAAAAGGTTCAAGAAGTGAAAGATGACATAGATCATCAAGAAATGAATCCGACCATATCTTGTAATGCATTGGCAAGAATTAACAATCCTCAAACTCTCAAGATAGAAGGACATATCAAGAAGAAAAAGGTTCAAGTAGTGAAAGATCATATCGAACATCAACAACAAGTTCTTCAACTTTTAAAGGATAACCCCACTTTGGTGCAAAATTGAATGAAACAACAGGGACATCAACATTGCAGTGAAATAAGTTTTGATGTAGGCGATTAGGTATTTTTACGAATACAACCATACAAACAAATGTCCCTCAAGCAAACTAAGAAGGATAATAAATTATCACCAAAGTACTATGGTCTTTACAAAGTGCTGCAAAATATTGGTACTATGGCATACAAATTGGAGCTTCCAGCATCTTCTTGAGTGCCCCCAGTTTTCCATGTTTCATGCTTAAATAAGGTTATAGATGACAAGCTCCCAGTTCAAACAATATTGTTGGAATTTGACGAGGAAGGAAAAATCATATTGGAACCTAAAGCAGTCACAGAAACAAGAACCCAACAACTATGAAATCGATCAATTTCAGAGTATCTCATTAAGTGGAAGAAATTACCCACTGAATATTCCACATGGCAGGATGAGAATTTTATATAGAAGAATCCAGAACTACTCAAGCATTGAGGAAAACACTTTTTGAAGGACAGGGGCATGTTAGGTCCCTATACTACTAGTGTAACCCCTTATTGTTATTAGTGCAACCCCCTTATTATATTATTGTGCCCATGTTAGTCCCCATATTGTTATTATTTTTCCCCATAGAAGCCCACTTATTTTTATTGTTGTGCACTTACATTATTATTGTTATGTCGACTCTAATTATATTATGACCCCTTAGACTCCTATATATAGAAAGGAGGTCTTGTCATTTGTATCATCCAGAATTGTCATTTGTGTAATGTAAAGGAGGGTTCCCTCTGTAAGAGGCTTATTTTGAAGGTGTTTATCTATTTTTATATCTTTTTGTGAGCTGGTTTCATAACATATTTTGGTGGAGGAATTGTATCACTACTTAATCATTCACTTGTTTGAGTAAAATGGCTTCAACCCACCTAGTAAGATAGTCTGTTGCAGTGAGTATATACTTGTGTTGCTTTGATGAGTGAGGAGTAATATTTCCAATAACATCTAGTCCCCATTATTAAAATGGTTCTTCTACTGCACTAGGCTACAATGGGGCAACTGATCTCCTTTCTCTCCCACCACACTTTTGAAAAATTGAACATTTTCACCCATATGCATGCGCATTTTAAAATAGTGTCAACCAATAATATCCTGCTTAGATTATATTATGTGTTGTGGTTTCACCAACAAAGTTTCCTCCAATTGGCCCATCATGGAGCTCTTTTAACACCTTCTCAAAATCTAGGGATTCGAGACATCACAACAAAACTCCATTATGATGTTTTTCGAATAACACTCCAAGGATCAATTGATAAGAAGCAAAATTTAATTTAATGGAACTATTTTAGTTTGCCATTAGGTGTGATTGAAAAGTCCCTTTCTCTAAGTATTTCCTTATCTCTGTGTATCGTGACGATTTCATTATTGGGTGTATGGAAAATTTGTTATTATACATTTCCAACTCTTGTTCCCAACCCAAAATTTCTTCTTCATGTTGATTGGAAGCTTTAGTAGCAAGCTTGCATAAACTGTGACCTTTAATGGTATGAACGGGCTTGGATTCAAGGCCATACTCCTGTAAGGAAGTCATCCAACTTTCCCATAGTTCTTTATATAGAAATAAACATCTAACTACAGGGTGGGGAACAATCACTTTAACATGACTTTTGAGGATGTATGACCTAAAGTGTTTGATTGCCTTATAGACCGCATAGGCCTATTTATCCATGTGTACATAATTCTACTCAAACCCTTGCATTTCGATGCCCATAAATGAAATGGATCATTCATTACCCCGATCATCCTTTTGTGTAAGAAAAATCACTAATGAAGAATTTGAAGCGAATGTATAGAGCATGAACTACTTATCAAAAATCATACTAAAAAGAGAAAGAGCCTCATCGATACCTTCCTTTTGACTGCCTGATAGATTGTATAGGCCTATTTGTTAATGTCCAAATAATTCAACTCGTATCCTTGCATTTCGGTGCTTATAAATGAAATGGGTCCCCCTGATCATCCTTTTGTGTAAGAATAAATTCCAAGGAAGAATCTAAAGTGGAGGTATAGAGCATGAAATCTTTCTCAAAATTTGACCAAAAAGAGTAGGAACCTTGGTGATAACTTCCTTTCTCTTTATGTTTCCATTTAAAAATGGAATCCTTTTTTATCATGTCTTATAGAGGCTTTATAATCTCG
Organism: Pinus taeda; assembly: GCA_000404065.3. Classification (NCBI taxonomy): domain Eukaryota; kingdom Viridiplantae; phylum Streptophyta; class Pinopsida; order Pinales; family Pinaceae; genus Pinus; species Pinus taeda. The sequence goes on from APFE030657833.1 coordinate 217,243, forward strand.
GAAAAATCTAAGATGAATTTATGAATGAATTTATTTTTTCCCAAGAAGGACTGCATAACATTCTTATAATTAGGAAATTGGATTTGCATGATTACTTTCACGTGGTTAGGATCATTAGTATACTTCTCTTGCCTATGATGTGTCCCAAAATATTTTCTTTAGACACAACATAAATGTTTTTTTTTTGGGTTGAGTGATATTCAATATTTTCTGCAACATTCAAAGATTTGTCTCAAATGACACAAGTGATATGATCTTCTTTTAGAAACTATGATGACATCATCAAGATAAATAACCATTCTTTGACCTATCATTCCTTTGAAAGCGATGTCCATAGCTCTCAGAAAAGTGGCCCCAACATTGATGAGGACAAAGGGAAATTGCTTGAATGCAAAGGTACCCCACTTTATTCTGAATGTTATTTTAGGTCTATCTAGATGAACGACTAGGACTTAATTGTAGCCAAAAAACCATCGAGTAATGAAAACATCTCAGAACTAGAAACGATTTGCAATATTTTCTCCATTAAGGGAATGAGTTAGTTGTATTTATCCAATGCTAAATTCAAATTCTAAAAGTCCACACATAAGCGAATTTCTGCAGACTTCTTTGTCACAGGAACTAGATTAGAGATCCAAGTGAAAATTTTGAATTAAAAAATAATTCTTACATCCAACAACTTATTTGGTTCATTTTGTATTAAGGGTTCCAGAGTTGGATGCACCTTTTGAAGTTTTTTGCTGAAATGGTTTGACCCCTTCCTTGATAGGAATGACATGCTGAATAATTATTTTCATATGTATTAAGGTCATCATATGTCCATGAGAAAATATATAAGCACTACTTAAATAGTTGGTCAAATGATTTTTATTCCTATGGGGTGCAACAGGTATCAAGGTTCACAAACTTTGGATTGATTTTTGTTCCCTTGTTAATTTGCTTGTGTCATAATGTGGAATTTTGGGCTTTTATGTTGGATGGGCCAATAAAATAATTATGTAGATCGAATAACTTTTCCAAATATATAATACCTTTGGGCATAGGGTTCCCCTCGCGCATGTTGGTTCTTTCTACTAGATATTTGTCATAATCATCTTCATCTATATCCACATCCTTGAAGATATCAGCGTTGATGAGGAAGTCAAGAATTTGTTGATGATCATTAAAAAAGTGAAAATTAGTTACATTATCAAGGATGAAATGATTATAGAAAATCTCAATAAAATCCCCATCTCTGAGAGGGGTAAACCTAGCTTCTACATTAGCTAGGATGTCTGTAGTAGCAATATTGATCCTAGGAACTAATATGATATTGAAAGCTTTAAAAGAATAAATTAGACACCATACCTCTTGTTGGTAGCTTTTAAGATGAGGCAAAAGATAGTGAATAGTGTTTCATACCTACCTCGTGATGATTTTAGAATCACCAAAAAACTTTAAGCCATGTACCTTCAAGTCTATGGCCTTCTTTAAACCGAAAATTAATGCCTCATATTCAGTGGTGTTGTTTGTGCATTAGAATTCTAGGCAACATGATATCAGGATCTTGTTTTTCTTTGGGTCCATGAGGATGCATCCTGAACCAACTCCATCCTATTTCTTTGATCCATAATGGTAGAGATTCCAAACATTAGTATTTATATAATTATTAACTAAACCAAGATTATTTACATTTATAATACAAGTCTCATTCTCACTAGTCAGATTACATGGAAGGAGTTTTGACTAAGTACCTAGTGAAACTTGTGATGTTTGTGCTTGGTAACAACCAATATCATATTCTAGAAATAAATTTACCAATATCTCTTTAGTAACACTAATAGCTTCATTAAAGCTTTCAAATCGATGACAGTGTGTTTCATAAGTGGCTCACTATTAAATCTTATCTAATTGTTCTTACCCTGGTAGGGTAGCCACAAATGAGACCAATCTGAAGCAAAATACCCTGAAGCTTGATTTACCAAACTATACTCAAAAGATGTCCATAAAATTCAGGGATGTTAACAACTACAATATCAATGAATTTGTGCACTCACGAATTGGAGGACAAATGAATCTGTACATCTTTAAGCTCACTAACCACTTGCACTTGAGATCTATATGGTTGAATCATCTTCACATCAATCTTCTTTGTATTAGTGTTAATCTTTTTGCAAATAGATAAAGGCATCACATTTTTTGACACAACAAATCAACTAAGAATTTATGAACATTGTAGTGAAAAATCTCAAAAGTGAGCAAAAATGGGGGTACTTTTGATCATGAATTATCTCCCACATTTTTTTATGTTTACAATAGATTTAGTATTTGCAGTAGCTTGGGGTTGAGAGACAGGTAATGTTGCAGAAGTAGAAGCAACTTTACTCATTGAAGTTGTTGATGAGAGCCTTAATAATCAACTCCCTTTGCTCAAGTAACTGAGCCATGTCAAAGAGTGTTGCATTTGCTCATTTTTTCTTCATATCTTCGATTATGCTTTATCCTATATTACCTTGCATACTCTTGTCTTGAGTATAATGAGTTGAATAAATTGATTGAGAGGGCTCATTAGATACCTCAACTATCTTAGAACTTCCTTTAGTAGTTCCTGAGGTCCTTTTGGAGTTTGACCACTTGTAGGATGGGGGGTTGGATTATGAGTAGCAATCTTTGGAGGGATTATTCTTCTCAAAAATATATTTTTCTTCTCCTCAAGACTAGACTGAACCATGAGTCCTTTGATTCTCAAATTATAATAGTTTGGAAGGTTGGTGGGTTAAGGTTCTCCAACTGATATCTCACCAACTGACTAAGTCTCACCAACTTTGACCATCTCTAACATAAATGTAGGCAACCTTGTATTAATGTCATCTTGTACCAAGGTAGCCTCTTCTCCTTCATTTGATTATTCAGGTTGGTCCTTGGTGGCCTGATCACCAAGAAAATTATTGATCACTAAGGTCACTGAATTCACCAATTGCGTACATGTCTTTTTTGAATGGGTTCCTTGATGAAAGGGACAACAGTTGTCCATTCGTAGATCTTCTAGTTTAGATTGACATTTTAGCTCCTAGAAGACTTGGCTACGGGGTTGTTTATTCACTTGAAGAACAACTTGAAGAGGAATTCTGACATGTACTTCTCTTCAAATCCAAAACTTTATTAGTCAAATTCTTAAGTGATTTAACAACGGTCTCAAAATAGAGAGTTTCTTTTTCTGAATACTTACTCGTAGAGGCTCAAGGCCTCTTACCATTGACCTTTGAATCATCTTGCATGTTGTGAAATCCAATGGCCATGCGATATCTCTCAATTGCTAAAGCTTCAACAAAGTTTTCTCATAATGTACCCTTGTTAGCCCTTATGATGAACATAACAATGTTAGATGTTAGGGTTGTAGTGTAATGATAAGATGTAATCGAATCATGGGCATATACTTGTAAGAAACTTATTCAAAATAATAGTAAGGTGTTGATTTAAGTCCTTTACCTTTTCCTTGTTTCCCATGTTCAAGACACTAAGCTCTTTCAACAACATTGATGGCATTTTATCCTCAACGAATTTATCTATGAAATCCTTTTTAAAGTATTCCCAACTAGTAATAAATCCTACTGAAAGGCTGTGATACCAAGTTGCGTCTTTGTTTTAAATTGTATAAGGGAATAGATTGTAAGCCACATCTTCATATTACACATCCAATAATATTAGTGAAAAGTGGAAGTTATTGATATGATCTTCTGTAGTGGTGGGCTTATCTAGATCGAACTTCATAAGAAACTTTTTTGGATGGAGAGGAAATGGGTGTAGAACACATGGAATATTTAGTTCCCCTTGGGCCATACATGCCAGTTGTTGGTTGTCAGGCATATTGTTATTTGAATTATCTTCATCACTCTTAGAGTTCAAGATTTCATTCATATTCTCAAGATTCTCTTTGTTCAGTAGTGTCTCCAAATTCTCACCATTCTCTAGTGATTCTAATTTCTCACCTTCCAAATTTTCCAAAGTTGATGGTACTTCATTACCTTCATCATAATTTATTTCTACAAAATATGCCAAATCATCCAAATAAGTGTTAACTAATTCTTGCACCATACCAACTAACACTCCATAACGGGTTGTTTGAGCTCTACTTGAACACATATAGAGTATTATGGGTGTAACTCGATGGAGTCCAAGATTTCTAGCATATTCACCAGTAAAAGGGAAAAGAGCTCTTAAATGAGTTACCTCATATACTTGCTCAGGACTATATGGAGGGGTTCGTCAATTTCAGGACGTTCCCATATAGGAAGGTGTGGTGGAGGGAAAATTGGTTGATTACTAGTTTGCTCAGATGATTTAGGAAAATATGTGGAACTGTGCCAACCATGAAATGGTGGCCCTCCTTCTAGTGCCAAACCTATTAAAGAGCCCAAATGCTCCACCAATTGTAAGAGGATATCCCTAATGAAAAGTGCCAACTAGACCTTAAACTATTTGGGGTAGGAGTCCCATCCGGTATGTGGGATCGACTGCCACCATGCTGTTTTGACGTTAATTTTGAAAGGAATGAGAAACACGTGAGAAAAAATAATATAACTCCTAACAAACATAAGTTAGAATAGCTTTATGAAATACTATGCAAGTAAAATACACAATACATAACATAAACCAAAGAAAATAACATGAACTTTTAAAGGAAGGATGTTAGAATAATTCATTTAAGATACATGGATAAAAGGATTCATTTATCAATTGAGAATTACTTCACAACCTACAATGATGATAGAAACATTAATAGCATACAACTTTAAATAAGATATGTGTTATAAACCAACTAAAGAGTTCATTAACTTTAACACATGTAAACACAAAAACATAACAATGAATCACCACGAGATAAATCCCACAATGCTTAACGATATGTGCATAAAATCACTGCTTTGGCTCAAAAAGCTTCTCAATATTATGCTGAAATTTATAATGCAACATTACAAGAAACATCCGTGAAATCCAACAGTGGAAATGCTAAGCTACAACTTGATTTATCAAAAGGATGTACAAACTTTCCTAAACAAGTTAACCCAAAATGGAATCCAAAACCAAAGGTTCCTTCTAACCAACCAAAAGGGTATATTTATAGAAAATGAGGTGACCTTTTACATCCCATGGCCTTTTAACTTCTCTCATGACTCGTCACCTTCTTTATGACCTTTAATTCCTAAATGAATTTTAATTTAAAAATTCTATTATTAACTTGAATTTCAAAATAAATTTATTTACAAATTATAAGGAATTTCAAGACACAAAGTTACTTCATTGACCCAAACCCATGAAAGTCATGTCAAGTGCATCTTTGTGCAACTCTTCTATCAAACATGCGTACAAAGGATTATATTAGGAAACGATGGATTGGACCTTCTTTAACAATTCACTTTCGAATATCATTTGAAACTGTATAACGTCCAAGAAAAATATCCACATGTCTATTTACATTTGATATGAAATCCCAAAGAGTTTAGTGTGTGATCTGTTGTTGAATTTTAGTTTTGTTGTGCTAATTTCAACTTCAGATTTAAAAACAAATGCTTGTCAATTGCTTCATGTGCATGGCTCTCTTATGGTGTTTGTGACTGGAAACATGTAAATTTTATCAAGTTTTATGTGAAATACATGAGAAAATTAACATGAAAAACAAGTGCTAAACAACAACAATGAAAAGTATAGCAAACCATCAACTTGAACACTTAACACACTGTTTTGATGAAGGATTTCACCCCTCTTGGGCTACATCTCCTTGGTCTAAATTCCATGTCTTGGTCCTTTGTATTAGCTCAATATGGCAAAAAATGTTGTTTACAAAGCTCTATTTCTCCTAAAACCTACTTCAATGTGTTCAGAATTCTCAAATATGCTAGGAACACCTTTTCATGAGCTCAATTTGATCAAATTTTGCTCCAGTTATGACCAAAAATGCTTTCTCCTAGAAAACCTCCTCTAAAACTAGAGGAACTCCAGTTAACTCCACTAAACTTGGAGTTTCCGCCAAATTGGGAGGGTCTACCAAATCACCGCCGAATTAAACTCCAGTTCAATTAATATAAAACTAGGATTAATTAAAGGTTAATTGGGTTGAACGCTAACATCGCAAATTTAAATGACACGGTTAGGATAACTATTAGAGCTGACGGTTTGAGTGGACACTTGTGGCATTAACTGTGAGTGTTATGGTCTTTAGTCTGTGCGGTGATGTAGCAACCATTACCATTAACGCTAGTGGTCTCGGTGATGGTGGACACATGTGATAGTTAGTGCAACCCACAGTTTACGCTGGCATTTATGGTTTAGGTTGGTGCTGGATGTGTGGTAACCATAACCGTTACAATTAGAGTGTTCACATGGGAGGGCTGGCCCTCCTAACCCCCAACCACAACATTAATACAATTGAAATCTATGTAGAACTCTATAACGGTTAAGAAACAAGTTGTGGTATAAAGGTAAGACAATCAGTTTGTATGGTGCAGGTCTCGGGTTTTACCCTCAATCTACCATAAAATTTTGATGCGCACTGATTATGTGGTCCTTTGGAGAGGGACATGTGGCATCTTTCGACCTTGCCACTTGTCCCCTCCTCATTGGTCCTCTCTAAACCAATGAAAACACGTCACATCACCCACCTAAAAGCCAACCACCATCTGACACCTGGTGAGCTATGATTGAGCGTTGACCTTACCTAGTCGTCTGCCATGTCAGTAGTACGAACTGCTGATTGTGCAGTGACTGTACACATTTTTTTGCAAAATTTCTTTTATTTGGCAAAGCGGAAAAAACTCAATATCTTCTTCATACAAACTTAGATTTCAGTGAAACAAGTTGCGTTGGGATTTTTTCGACGATATGGACATGGTCATTTAGGTTTTGAGACATTCTGAAACTTTTATTTTTGAGCTAAATACTGAGCGTCTGATCATTCCTCCCCACTAAAAGCCTTTTGGACCCCAAAATATATTATCAAATGTTCAGTAAGTGAGGGTACAACTCCCTCACCTTCTTGATCTGCAACCATTTGGATTTAGAAGGCTTTTGTCCCTTGAGTCCCACTCTAAGGTATTCGACATTCCCTCTCTTCGA
>APFE030657833.1:227144-265895 GCA_000404065.3 Pinus taeda
GAAAGTAGTGCCAGCTCTCATAGATTCCGTTTTCGCAGCCCAGCTCAGCGCAGAAGTCGGCCAACCGACTCTTCTCAATTCCATGATGAACACTTGCAGTTTTAAGGACCAAATTCAAAAATAGCTTATTTTTAGAAGTTTGTTGTTTCTTTTTGTTTTAGATTAGAAAAAGGACGGTCATTTGAGAACCGTATCCTAAAATTTTGTAAAAAACACTATTATTAGAATTAGGAAGTAGTATTTTAACCCTTCTCATGCATTTAGAGAAGGGTCCAGAGATTTTTCAAAAACTTATCCTCAGAAAATGCACTTTTGCACCCTCAGAGGAGGTTTTGATGAATGGATGGATCGAGATTTATTTTTACTTGCATTTTGATATCTGCTACTCATGTTGCACTTTTGTACTCTTGGTAGATTTTAGAACAAGTAGAGATAGATCGTTTTTGCTTCAAGCTTATGGGTAGAACTAGTCATAAATGGTACTTTTATCTCTTGGCAATGTCTGCTTATATTCTTTAAGTGATTTACAGTTTCAGTTGTTTATATGTTACTGCATGAATATATGGGTTATCATTTGGCACTTTTGTACGGTGGAGTCATATTGTTTATGTTTGACATATGAATGACTTATTATGCGATATGTTGTTCACAATTGTTTTGCCTAACTTCTTATGCAAAGTGGTTTATCTTTAATGATTTCCATTCTTATAATGGCTGAATGATCTTTATTACCAGTTATTATTCGAAATCTTTTTAGATCGCATAATGGAAGATATACAATCCCGGGTTAGAATATATTTGATTTGTTGTTTCTCACTAGACACAATAGCATAGAGTAAGGTTAAATAATCTGAACTAGATTAGCTTTAAAATACTCTTAGATCAGCATAGTTCAACTTTATACACACACACACACACCCAAGATCGGGAAGCTGGTCCCGTTATCCCTAGTCAGACCCGCTATACCAAACGGATAAGGAGCTGCCAACCAAGGTCCGGACCGAGTGGGTATCCCCCTAGTTTTCGACCCAATTTTCGGGGCTTCAACACCACAATGCTAGTTGTTCAATTGATAATCCCTATTTTGTGGGCCATGAATTACAACATACCTCTTACACACTATCGGGAAGAAAACTACACCACTTTATGCTTAAAACACAAATGTGTGTTTGAATGTGCAATATGCATACCATACACTTTGCACAAGCATGTTTCTAACGAGGATGTAGACATATACAGGTAAATATTTTGTATAAAAATCAAATAACTAATGAAAGAAGCAACGCAAGTAATACATAAGATGATCTGCTTTGTTCAATAAACCATTCTAAAAAAACATCGGCTAATTAAGAATATTGTATCATAATTAAAACATGAGAATATAATGTAGGAATAATGTCAAATGCAAGGTGTGAAAGAACAACGAGAACAACAATATAGGAAATGAAATCCTATCAAATTTCCAACATCTGAAAGCATGAATGATATCAAGAAACTTGGTTCAATTACTTTAGTTCTTTGTAGTAATTTATACATGTTATAGGTAATTTTTTCACATCTGATCAGTGAGCCTCCTAATGTTATCAATCAACATCATATTCCCTTCTTCATCATATTCACAATGCACTATGCATGTACCTTTCATTTCCTAGAGTTTCAGCTCTAAACTGCTTAATCTGAGCTAGTTTCAGGACCAACACTCCATGTAGGCCTACTAGGGTGCTTTCACCGACAAGTTTGTCCACTACGGCCTGCGTTTTTCACCAGTAGGTCTCTCCCCTTTTCACCTACATTGGTTCTAGAAATCCGGGATAATAATCAAGATTTCAGATGCTTCCCATTCTAGGAGTTTCCAAAAGTTGTTACAACTACTTACCTTGGATAAATCATTCGTATCCTATCCTTCCCTACATTCGAGTTTTCACTGCTTATCCTTTGATCCTATCCCTCCATCAAAGGTGGATCTCTTACCCTACATTTGTAATTTGATAAGGACTCCCAACTTACCCAACTTCTCTATATATTCTGAGAATTCTATGTGGTTGGGGATTGGATTTTGGAGAGTGATTATTCCCTTATGCTACTATAGCGAGTGGTCACCATCTCATGCATTTAGGGTGATTGGAGGTGCATATTGTGACAAGGAAAGGACAATTCAAAAACTTGGAGGAGCTCTTCTATAAGATAAAATGCTACATATGGTTGTCATCTCCTTCCATTGCCTATATGTGATGTTATTTCACTTATTTCAATACCATGTTGATCTATTTAATGAAGTACTCAGATGAAACTGCATAGATCTCGTAGCTTCTTGGCTTGTGTTATCTGACTATTTAGGTTCTAATTTTGGTAATCAGATATGGAATTGGAGCTTCCAAGATAAATATGGAGCTAATTGTGCCAAGGATTCCAGTAGACATCACTCCATCATCTATTTACTTTGAGGAGAAACATTATGTTCCTTGTCTCTCTGTTGTTCTATGTTCTAGGTTAGCCAGCAACCTAGGAGAGATACTTTTATCTACAATTGTATATCCCATATAAAAAATTGGCAACTCCAGCAAGGAACAAATTATTCCCTTGGTGATATCCTTTTCCATCTTATTTGATTACCTCCTTGACAGACCTTTATTATATCATCCAACCAAGAACAGACCTAGAAACTGATTTCATTGAACCTTTTTTGCAATTGTTGTGCCACAATTCTCTTTCCCAAGCCCAGCATACCCCTTGTCCATTTGAAAAATTGTTGCACCTCACCCTAACCAACTCTACACCAACGTTGTAATGCATTGATGCCTCCTTGGAACCTATGTTGGCCCCTGTTTTTGCATGCATTTTGCCTTGGTTCTTCAGCCTATTTTTGGTCAACCTACTTCCAGCTGAACTTCCATGAGTCTTCAGTGTCTTGTTGTCTCTCTAAAGCCTCCATTTGGTTTGAATTTTTTTTTTGGCTTTGGTAAGAATTGGTTTTCATTTTTCTTTGTTCTTATCACTTGGTCGCTTACAAATTGATTTCATTTGATCGCTGATCTCTTAGGTGAATTGTTGTTTTATTCTTCACTCTGAAAAGTGTAATTGAATTAGTAATTGACCGTTTGCGTATTAGTTTTATCCATTTTGAAAATTAGGTGTGGTGAAAAGAAAAATTTAGCATTGACATTTAGAGTGTTTCATGTGCATTAGCATAGGAACAATTGCATTAGAAAGAAAATTGCATCATGCATCTTGTTTTCTACATATTGTGTGTTGCATCTTGATTGTTTCTTCCCTTCCTTAGCTAGATTTTCATTAAAAGAGAAAGGAATTCTATTTGCTCATGCTATATTTTCATTTAAAGATATTTAGGTGACATTCATGGTGAGACCTAAAAATGAAACATAATAAAAAATAAATAGTAAAATTTATTGAATCAACATAAGGAGCATTTGCAACATTAACGCAAACATTTATAGGTATAGGCTAACGATATGTTCCGAAGTCATTAAACATAGGAGTTGTAGTTATTTGTCAGTGTTTAATCCTTGGGGTGAAATCCCATTCCACGTATGTGAGTGTATAGGACCATACTCCACATACCTTCGGGTAAATGGGTAGCATTCCACACACTTAAAGTATATGGGAATGCCCTCATTGAACAGTTACACATTAAACAACACTACTACAGACTCCACTCCCATGTAGCATCACATATATTTTGGGAGTCCCCAATAGGTTGCTATCCATCCATAGGTAACTGAGTCTCCCACCTTGTACACTGTGATACACTGAACACAACATTCTAAGAGATTTGTTGTCGTACATTAATTCCTTATTTTGCCAAGGTGTATATTGTAGTTCAAGGTCATGTGGTAATCCTTTATGCCCAGATTACCTTGTTTTTTTTAATAAAATTTATTTCCAAATGTGGAAGAACAAAACCCATCTCCCCATCATTCGCGTAGAATGAAAAACAAGCCTTCACTTCCTCCAGAGGAGACCCCTAACCATCATCCTAGACATAGGAAAATACAAACTATCGAATCAGGAATATCGAGAACTAATTTTGGCTCTCCTCTAGATATTTATCAACTATAATCATTTGTCCCTTTAAGTTTTGAACCCGAGATTACATCTATTCTTGTTGGTGACACTTACATAATTGAAACAAAAGTCCCTAAAACTTTGTTACTTGAGGTCATTGAATCTGATCTCCCTGAGTTAGAAACTTTGTTTCCTGAGGTTATTGAACCTGAGGAACCTCAACCATCCTTACATGAGTCTTTGGGACCTTCCTCGTCTCTTCCTTTGTGTCAGACAAAACCAATGTATATTGGGCTTGATGATGAACCTCTTCCATACAGACTTTTTAGTATTGAAGAGATACCTCAGGAAGAGCCTCGTCCTTATACTCTTGTTCATTGGGAAGGACTTCATTTTTATTAAATAAATCCTCTTCTGTATCCTCAACGTCATACACAACCTCCTTTACCTAATTCTTTGGGCTTACCTGCAGATTTCTCATGGAAATTTCCATTGCGATTATCAACCATGATTGTAAATCATTCAAACTCCTAGCCTATGTCCACCACTATGGTTGAGACGTCAAGTGTCACATCCTCTTCTATGTTTGTAACATCACTAGAGGCTCATTTATATGGTGTCCCGTCCATCCAACCTGGATATCAGTCATTATCTGGTACCTTTTTTGGTGTTGCTTTCAGTCCTTGGACCTATCCCATGAAATCCAATTCGAGAATAATGTTGAGTACTTCTCTTATGAATTCCACATACTCTGATCCTCTTCCTCCATATAGACCTAGAATAGAGTAGCAAGTTGACCCTTATGTCAGTGGGAAAATCTACCCTCAACAACCTAACCCTCTTTATGTTGGGTACCCTCCATCATCCCCTCCTCCCATGGCTGGGGGGGAACTTGTTGTTGGTATACCTCAATATTGTAATCTGCCTACTTATAGTCCTCCTCATCTTGGAATGGTTTTTAGTGTTTGGAAAACTACTTTACCCATACAACCTTGTTCATATTAGGATTGATTGTTGAATTCTCAAATTGTACCATCATCATCGAAAATTTCTACCCATCCCTCAGCACCTCAACAAGCTCAAATACATGTGAGCCAACCTTTATAGCCCATTCCAATGGTGTTTGGTTCTCCCTAGGTCCTGATTCATTAACCTGTACAAGGTCCCTCACCTTCGCAATTGCTTGCACAAGGTACTCCTCAAGTTTCGGTAGGCCGAATTATTTAAAATTTAGCCCACTCTCAATTGAACAAGTACCAGAGGTAATCAAAAGCCCAAGCGAGCAACATTATGGATCACATCAAGTGGCTTTTCAAGGCTAACAAATCCAAACCCAACCATTCCAACAGCTTTATCGCCATCCTAGGGTCAAGAAACAAACCCACTTGTATGTTGCTTATCAAAACCCTCGATATTCTAGTAACCAAGTCCCTTCATATCTTGGTGATCCACCTCGAGATTTTAACAAGCCATTTCGTTTTGTAGCTACTCTTGAGTTAACAAATCTAGCTAGGCTTATTAATGAACCCATTTATCATTTTCCATGGTGGCCGATTATTCCCACTAAATTGGCTTTTGATATCCCAAAATTCAATGGGAATCCTAGAGATGACTCATTGACACATGTTATGATGTATCATCTACAGTGTTCATCTAATTCACTTAATGACGATTCCATTCAACTCCTTCTTTTCCAACGAACACTTACAGGTACCACAGCTAAATGGTATATTGAATTACCTAGAGCATCGTTTCAAAAATTCAGCACTTTAGCCACCACCTTCCTCACACATTTCTAGTTTCCCATCAATTACGAAACTATGGAACTATTGAGTAATTTTAAATAATCAGACTCTACCCACATTTTGGATCATATACATGAGTGGAGACACTGTCATTGATTAGTAAAGGCTTATGTTCCTGACCAATTATTAGTGGAATCGTTTGTCAAATATATGTTAGCTCCCATAATAGAAAATGTGGCCAAAGGTGGAGTCGGGACCGAAGAATAGGTTATTGCTCGTGCTCAATATTTAGATCAATGTTATATCCAACTGGGCATGCTCTATGATAATATATCGAACACTCTGAGACCTCCAAATATTGTTCCTCCTCCACCTGATAAATAATCGCATGTTGCCGATGGAATTATAGGTTCTCCCAGTTTGCAATTAGTGCGTAAACCATCTGGCATTACTCTCGCTACTCCTACACAAAAACCTCCATATGATCCTCCTTCAGCTTCTGATTCTCAGATAAATCTTATGTCATCTAATGAAGGAAAGTCTCAAAAGTAACTTGGAAGCAAGAAGAAAGGTAAAGGTAAGAAAAAGAAAGATTGCTCACCATAGGAAAAACAAACAAATGCGTCTTCTAATGAGAAATGAAAGTCTCAATGCCAATGTTTGATTTGTAACAAGGATCAATTTACACATGATTATCTGCACTGTACTAAAGTGAATTAGTTCCTTAAATCATCCACTTTTCCCGTTGTACTGAACGACCCATTTCCCAATCACGAGACCGATATGGTTGCCTAGGATGCCTCTTCCTCTCATATAGTTTTGATGCTTTCCTCCTCAAAGCTGAAATCCAATCTCATGGTGGCTACTCACAATAAGGACTATGGTAATTTGAATCCACTGAATGGTCAGGCTACTAGTCAACCTACAAGTTTGACACAACCTTCATCTGATCCTGTTCCACCCTTGGTTCCTACGAAATTGATTACCAAGCCTCCAAATGGTGTTATCAATAAGTCTACTTTAAACCCTCATTCGAGAGCTGCTAAAAATTACAGCGTAGTTGACCTAGATTAGTCCCTTTCAACTATATCAACTCTTGAAGTGTTGCAAAACTGCCCCACCCAAAAGAAGGCCTTATTGTCAATTATCTAATGTGTGGATCCATTGGATTCTAACGTAGTGGTTTTCTCTCATGAAAACTATACCCCTCGACTTTCAACTCAGTTATCTTTTTTTATCCAGGTCGTTATCCATTGTAAGAACATTCATCGTTGTATTGTGGACAAGGGAACCTCAACATGCATCCAACCTTTGTCCTGTTGGAAGGTGATCAATTCACCCCAACTGATTCAATTGAATACCACATTAAAATCCTTTTATGGAAGGACATAAAAACCTTGTGGGATTTCGAGCTCCCTCCAAGTGGAATAGTAGGCAAATTCATCTCCGTTGATGTAGAATTTATTGACTAACCTTTGGATTTTATATTCTACTGGGACATACATGGGTTTATGCTATGGTTGATTTTCTTTTCAATTTAATTTCATGAAAAGTTCTTGAAAATTAAATGTGCCTTGCGATTTTGATATTGCTGCGATGACACAATCTGCGATCTGGCGATTTGCGATAAGCGTGCCTTGCGATGGCACGATTTTCGATGTAGCATAAAGCAAATCATGAATCATTTAATCGTGAATCCTTTGGGCACGCCATTCAAAGGAAGGCCACTTACCATAATCTGACCCCAAATCATGCGCTTTTAATGATAGTAAGTGGATTAGTTGTCAGCTATTTAATGAAATAAAGACGCGTGCTTTGGTAAAGAATTGTTTCACGTAAGGTGGCATATTTAGTATATCTGTTGCATTTAAAACTCTCCCATCACCTTTCTCAATTAGTCATTTCCACCTCGCTCGTAATCTACAGGAATTAGGAGATAAGAAGATTCAAAAGCCGAACGCAGGAGCAAATGGGAAAGAAGAATAAAGTCCAAGGCTCCGAGACGAAGGAAAAGACAAAGGAGATGGCGCCCTAGTACACAGACACTGCATGCAACAGGGATGCAAGAATTTCGACCTGGGAAGGCATGTATAGGCTGCTGGAGGAGGAAAATCCCAGAGTAATGAAGGTTGATAGCACCGCGGGATCACAAAACTCTTGCGAGGCATCCTTAGAAGAGCTAGCTTGTTCATTTCTTCATCGAATAGCATCTAGACCCAAGATATTGCTGTATATAGATATGATCAAATGGATACTTGACAATGCAGAGTTACAAGGCAGACAATTCAAGGCTCCAGGGCATGGGCTCATAGGATCATTCGCTGCGCAACACTTAAAGCTTATGTATCATCTTCCTGAGCCTCACATGACCTACAACACGCAATTTGTCAAGATATTTGCAGCAGAGAACCCAAACCTGGCAAAAACCACTAAGGAATGGACCAGAAGAGAGGAGCCGCTAAAAAGGGACAAAAATCGTATGTACAGCACTGGTTCTCTCACCTCTCCATATTGTTTTATTGCGGCCATGTTGTACAGGCTGTTTGGGATGCCAGACATAAATAAATTTTCGTCTGAATGGCTACCACTCATAGACGCTGCCACAAATGTCGATCTCGTTGATTGGGCCAAAATATTTTCTGATAATTTATACACTGCTGTCATGAATTACCGTTCTAAGAGATCCTTGTCACAAAGGGTCTATCCTCCTTTTTATCTATCTGCTTACATTATGGATTCTATTTGCTATGTATCTAAATTTCCAACTATGGGTTGGAAATGGACTACCCAGGACCCGTCACCTACTCATGTTTACCACAAAGTATTATGGGATTCACAGTTTGCCCCTCACTTCTATCAGATTTGCCATGGGCTCATCTTACCCCTATATAGGATGATGTATGGTGAAGAACCCCCGAGGTGCTCACCCGAAGCGCAAATAGACATCATCCCCATAGCAAGATGGTTCGGGGAAGAATGGTTCACTTATATTAGAGTGTTTGGGAGCACCGTGCCTCCACATGTCCTACCTTTATATGTCCCCGACAAACTTTTGGGTCGGGAAATTGCCTATCAGACTTGCTCAGAAGGTGGCCTGACCAAAGAGCTTAAAGACAAGAAGAAGGCCATATGGCCTCAATTTCCTGTAGCTTGTGGGGCCTTCTCATTGTTCGATGTAGGACACGCTTTTGCCGAAGTAGAGAATGTGATGTCTCTACAGTTATTTAAATTCCCCACTCGGCCTTTTGACCGAAATAATGTTGCCTATGATTTCACTATAAGTGTTAGAATAAAAGTGTTCGTGGGAAAGAAATATTTATTTGATGATTTGTTTCAAAGTAAAAGTTCACTCTAGGAAGTTTTGCGAGAAGCTCGATCGAGGTTATCCCTAGATGACCTCCAAAGATTTTTGTTATACAGAGAAAGAAGGCTAGCCAGTGTTCCTCTAGAAAGGCTGCGACTGCTCGCCAGAGAGCCTACTCCTAGTGTCAGCCTTAGCGGAAACTCCAGTACTTCCAAATCCAAATCTGATGCTGCCCAAGGAACGCCTGAACGTTCTAAAAATTCTGCAAGCAACTAAGGAAAAAGTGAAGAAACAGCTAAAGATACAACTCAGTCAAGTGCAATGTCGCAACAACAAGTTATCGCCTCCCCAGCAAGAGATGTCCCTCCTCCCATCATTAAATCGCCACTCGTCACAACAGAGCTCGACAAGGAATGGGAAAAATTCAATGAGCTAATTAGCCTTGAAGGTCAAGTCCCAAGAAAACCTGTGAACAATGCACAAGTAACACAAGAAATGGTTTCGACCATGGTCAGTAGTGTCTTAGAAATGGAGCACAGTCATATCCCTCCGCCTTCTAAGCTTCTACTTAGTGTAGAGGAAATTCCCCCACTGGATGTATTCTATAGTCCCCAACATAAAGCAGTTGTGAGGAGACAAAGAAAGAAGAGAAAGCTAGAGAATACGCTGTAATAGGACGCTGAACATTTAGACGTCTTATGGAAAGACCCTAATAACAACCCGACAGAAAATCTCATGAAGTTGTCTCAGATTGCAGGAGCATATGCTTCTGCGACTATCGACAAGGCGTCGGAAGTTCAGCAACTGTTGAGGGAACAAGAAAACCAAATACATCTACTACAACAACAGCTACAACAAGCCAATGCTAGTATTGAAGCGTCCAAACAACTCGAGAAACTACAAGAATACTTTCAGCAGATGCAGATAAGCTATCAAAGAAGCCTAGACGAAAAAGGAAAGCAGTTGCAAGCTTTACAAGAAATACATAAGGACGAGCCCAAGCTTGCCGAATTTGTTTCAGAGTCTACTAGCTTAAATGAACAACTTCTGTAGCAACATGAAGAGTTGGGACGTAAAATATCGCAGTGGAGTCACTATTGCGAACTGAGCGATAAACTCACCAATCAAGTGACAGGCTTGCGAAGTGACTACGACCAGATTGACAGACGAGTGATAGAGTATCTAGCTTGGCAGCATGGAGAGGAAGGGAAGAGAGAAAATGCACCCAGAATAAACGAGAGCCATAAAGAATTGCTCTTTAACAAATGGGATGATCAAATCAGGCAGGCAGAACAGGCGGCGGAGACAGCAGTGACACAGGCGAGCGTTCTTATTGACTGTGTAAATGAGAATTTACACAGAGCCAAATTAATCACAGAAACCACCCCGGGGTACCTACCAAACAAGTCACAAATGGAGGCAGAATGGAAGCAGAAGGCGTAGGAAAAGGGAAAAGCGATCCAAGCATTGAACAGGTTGAATTGGGAGTGTTACTGGGCATACTTAGTCAAGCCACACAGTCAATGGGTGACTGTGAAATGCATCATAAACTCAGCCGAGAAAGTAGTGCCAGCTCTCGTAGATTCTGTTTTCGCAGCCCAACTCAGCGCAGAAGTCAGCCAACTGACTCTTCTCAAATCCATGATGAACACTTGCAGTTTTAAGGACCAAATTCAGAAATAGCTTATTTTTAGAAGTTTGTTGTTTATTTTTGTTTTAGATTAGAAAAAGGACGGTCATTTGAGAACCGTATCCTAAAATTTTGTAAAAAACACTATTATTAGAATTAGGAAGCAGTATTTTAACCCTTCTCATGCATTTAGAGAAGGGTCCAGAGATTTGTCAAAAACTTATCCTCAGAACATGCACTTCTGCACCCTCAGAGGAGGTTTTGATGAATGGATGGATCGAGATTTATTTTTACTTGCATTTTGATATCTGCTACTGATGTTGCACTTTTGTACTCTTGGTAGATTTTAGAACAAGTAGAGATATATCGTTTTGCTTGAAGCTTATGGGTAGGGCTAGTCATAAATGGTACTTTTATCTCTTGGAAAATTCCTGCTTATATTCTTTAAGTGATTTACAGTTTCAGTTGTTTATATGTTATTGCATGAATGTATGGGTTATCATTTGGCACTTTTGTACGGTGGAGTCATATTGTTTATGTCTAACATATGAATAGCTTATTATGCGATACGCTGTTCACAATTGTTTTGCCTAACTTCTTATGAAAAGTGGTTTATCTTTAATGATTTCTATTCTTATGATAGCTGAATGATCTTTATTACCATTTATTGTTCGAAATCTTTTTAGATCGCATAATGAAAGATATACATCATGGGTTAGAATAGATTTGATGTGTTGTTTCTCGCTAGATTACAATAGCATAGAGTAAAGTTAAAGAATCTGAATTAGATTAGCTTTAAAGTACTTTTTAGATTAGCATTATTCAACTCTACACACACACACCCAAGATCGGGAAACTGGTCCCGTTATCCCCAGTCGAACTCGCTATACCAAACAGATAAGGAGCTTCCAACCAAGGTTAGGACCGGGTGGGTATCCCCCTTGTTGTCGACCCGATTTTCGGGGCTTCAACAGACTCCCACACCAAACGGTATGAGGTCTAGTTGGGACTTCTTACCTGGGAGATCCCCTGACATGTTGGTGGGTCCAGCATCGTCAACATCTTTCATGCTAGAAGGAGGGACAGATGATAAGTTGAGTCCTCATCATTTGTTTTGAGTCTTCGCACATCTATCATGGAGTTTGTTATAGTTCGCCCTCTGAAATGTCTTTCCAATGGACATATCTTTCACATCGAGAGGGAGTCATGGGATCACTTGTCACAAATCATGTATGATAGTGAAGGCGAAGTGGCCTAGCCTGAGTACTTAGATGACGTCCATGCACTCATCAAGGGCATGGAAGATTCTAATGAAACAAAGGTCTGTTTGTTGCTTGCACACACACTTCGCGACCACCCATTGCAATGGTGTGGCATACTACCTCATAACTCCGTGCACTCATTCAAGCAGTTCAATGATCTAATAAAACCTGTTTTCCACCATTTTGATCATAAAGTACTTGATAAAAAAATGTCAAAACAATGGAAGGCCCCACATGAATCACTTATGGAGTTTTCAGAGTGTTTCCGTCTATTCATGTTTGAAGCCCTGAAAAGTCAGATGAATTTTCAGTATCTCATTTACATATTTGAATATTGCCTTATCAAATCTGTCAATCCTAAGAAGATGTTCAAGCTGAAACCCTGCTCAACATACTTCAATGATGGAGTTGTGCTATCATAGACGTACACGGTCGCTGTCACAAGTGACTGTCTGCCGGCCCCTCATCAAACAGCTCCACCATCGCAGAGTGATGTAGGAGAATATGCACACACATCCATTCAGCTGTCAAATCCTCCCAACATCACTTCTTTCAATTGTCACATAGATTACGTTTCGAATACCATGGGTTATCACATGTATTTTGTACCTGAACCTCCATCTTCATATTTTGATGATCCTCCGGATGACATTGTATTGTGTTCTTCCATTTTAGACTCTACTCTTGTTGTGAATGAGGATCAAGCTATCGATGGGGTTGGTGTTGCGCAACCAACTTGCGTTGTCCTTCATGAAGAGCGTGACTGGGAGTTTTAGTATAAAACCTTGGCGAAGTATGACTCCCTTCCATCCAGGCCTCCTCCGTTCTTCCCTGACATCTCCGATGATTCTGGCATCCTTGATTTTGTAGAACACACCGAATGTCAACCCATCATCTGACAGTGAGAGGACCAACCATTCATTGAAAATCCACTTGATTTTTCATCTTCTTTTTCCAGAAATGTAGAAGGTGAATATCCTTTCTTCTCATATACCCCTTTGTGTGATTCATATAATCATGAGGATGCTAAAAAACATCTTGAATTTTCTAATATTGATTGTTGTGATTTCTCTACTTCTTCATCCGCTCATGATATTGATTCAACTATTGTTAATCTGTCTAAGATACTGGTCTATGATGATATATTTGTCAACGAAGTCAAAACCCCACACACTGTCGAGGCACTTCAACCCGAGCTGATGGTTATGTCAGGTCCTCATTGTCCCGAGGTTGGTTTCAATTCCGATTAGGAAATTGTTCAAACACTTGAGGCTCCTCATCACTCATTTATATGCACTGAAGAACAATCTAACACTCAGATTTCACTTCCTCCACTCAAACTATACGATCTCATCACTCATGCATTGGAGGAATCTTACACAGCAAGCTCATGTGCACGACACAAGTTGTCTTTGTTTCTTTCATTTACTTGCATGTCACAATCAAGAGTGTGCATATGCTTAACATATGCATGTAGTGTCACACAACACCATGGTAAGTCCACAAACCACATGTCAGTTGACACATTTAAACCCGAAGTTTGTTTAACTTTACTGTTATATCTTTTATGTTTGTTAGTTCACACAACTACGCTATTCGCGAACCATGCCTTCACCAACAATGGTTGACCAATGCGCTGATGGATGCATTGGGAGTATCACTTCATGTGAGCAGACCCATGCACCGCTAGCTTAGGAGTAGGAGTAGTGTTTTCTTTACCTTGTTTGCTTGCATGCATGTTTTCTTTCTTACCTTCTTTGTTTTCTTTCTTGCTTGTTTGTTTGTTTACTCACTTTTCTTACACATTTACTACTGATTTTTGCTTTGTTTGATGGTTTGTTTTCTTATTTGCATTCATAGGTTAGTTTCATAAGGAACATGTGTGACTCTTGAATCAAGCACGACAAAGTACAAGAGGACTTGTGCAGTTATCAATACTTGGTTGTTTGTTGTCCTTTCTTTGTATTAAGAACTTGTTATCTTCAGTCCATGATATGGAAATGGAAAATACGTACTGTTCAAAGTGAAACTTGGTGAAACACAATGCTTGCACGTTAACTAGTGTCACCTACTCTAGTCGGTTGTTTTTGGGTTAATCCTTGTCATCTCAGTCAAGTAGAGTAAGGTGAGGGGGTAAACCTTAACAAGCACATCAGAGGTATACATAAACTACTTCTCTGAAAGAAAAACCTCTTCTACTCTCAATAATCGGGATCCGTCTTCTGCCTCTGAAATGAATAAGTGCTATGCACAGTTATGAAAATAAAATTGAAAAAATGAAAATATGGGAAAATTTCGAAAAAATGAAAAATGAATAAGGCAAAAGAAGAGAAAGGCTTCCTGTGTAGAGAGGTGATGAAAGTAACTCCACTGCATATTGACCAGGTTCGTTGGAAGTAGAGCGATGCTTGTGTTCCTGTGTGACTCTACCGGGGTACTGTCCAGGCCTTTTGGCAGTGAAGCAACACTAGAGATGAAACTAAAACTATGACGACCATAAAGCTTGTGCACCAATATACCCCTCATCCCCAATCGAAATAACTGTGTTTACTTGGCGTGGAATGTGTGTCGACTGACCAAGAGCTTGGCAGATACTACATCTTACAATCAAGAAAGTGTGGAAACCAAGACGAATAGAGAACTGAAAAATACTTCTGGAGGTGTTAGACTTTCTTTTCATGAACAAGGTCCATTCAGAGAGCTGGAGTTCTACCAGTGTGTCGCCACGTGTTGTAGCATCTAGAAACACCCTCCAAAATTTTGCGTTAGCTTCATTTTGGAGCCTCCCTACCAACCATCCTTAGCAACATGTCTTGCACCGTCAAGCACATAGGATTCAACTATTTCTCAGTGTCTTGTCAGCTTGTGCATGTTAGTTTTGTTCATTCCCTTCACAAGCTGCCTTTCCAGACTTAGACCATGTGTTTTCCAAGCAGCTCCCCCATAAAATTACACAATTATGGAGGGGAACCAGCCTTCCCTCCAGAAATTATGCAAATCAACTGGCCATCCTAATAAGCTCAAGAATTGCGCAAATCAACCTCTTAGGCTTCACTCAGAAAATTGCACAATTCTCGAGGGGAACCAACCTTCCCTCCAAAAATTGTGCAAATTATCCTAACAGCCTGATGGGATCTAGAATTGCACAGAGCAGCCAGATAGTCTTCCTTAAGAGAACTACGCAATCTGACCCAACATTGCTGCTCAGCCCAGGAATTGCGCAATTCTAGGAGGTAGTCACCTGTTGACCCTAGAAATTGTGTAATCCCTCTGGGACAGCTAGCCTAGCTGAGCTCAGGGACTGCGTAAATTTTCATCCTAGGCTCGAAGAACAATGCATGTGCCTCTAGGTTGATCGTTTGCCTCCTAGACCGAGCAAAACTGATTTTCATGCATCGAATGCTTTTCCCAAGGTAGCATGAAAAGGCATCTCTAGGTCTAGGGATCTATTTCTAGCAACTGGAGGTTACATGCAAAGCTCATTTTAGAAACCTCTCGCTAAGTGTCATTTTTTCCTAGATTTGTGGCATGCGCGTCATAACCTCGATCTTATCAAAACTCATCAACTGTACGTTTCAGAGCTCATTCCTCACATCAACCTTGCAGCTATGACATCCCACATTGCATCTAGGAGTCTTTGACACTTTCAACTTAATTGTTTCAGGGTAAGTCTGCTTTTCATGTGTTGCACTACGTTTCTTTCACTTTTTATGTTTCACTTTGTGTGAGTGTTTTCTTGTTGATTTCAATGAGTGCTTATTGTTGTTTCAATGCATGTTAGCTTGTAGAAGCACTATTTCAGTTTTCGTTCGCATCTCACTACTGTCGCATGCATGACATTTGTTTTGCACTGACGGTCGCTGTTGCGCTGAATCGCTTCACACACATGATGCTTTCCTATTTCTGAATCTTGCACTTACTGTTTGCATGCATGATCATTCACTCTTGTTTACCCTCAGTATCTCCATGAATTCATACTTTTTCAGGTTTTCAGTCGCCTGTCGGCAGGTCTGGGCTGCCTTAGCCCGAACCTTGCCTTTCTCGGCTAGCATTGAGCATTTGTGGATGTAAAGGCTCTGCCTTCCCTCCAGAAATTTTTCAAGTCTAGCCCAACACTGACCTCTAGTTTTGAATTCCACAATTCTTGGGGGAAGTGCCTTGCTGAGCCTAGAAACTGCCTAATGAAGTTTGTTGGTTTTCATGTCACTACTCACTGAAATTGCGCATTGTGCAGTTTTAGTCCTCAGCAGGCCAATATGGACTGTGCATTTCACAGTTCAAGTAGTTATTCAACCTCCTAATAGCCTAGAGTGTGCCTTGCACCATTTTGGAATTTAGTCTCATAGCCTCCCGGTGACATTGCACAATGTTCACAGACAGTCACATAGGTATGTTGCATGTCGGTCCTCTAGTTGTTTTTGGTTTTCAACTGATAGATTGCCTGTCATGAGTGTTGTTATGCCTCCAAGTATCACAAGTGTTCGTCTTCCTCTCAACAACACAGGTACAATGGCTTCCAGGAGAGTAGGGTCAATGACACCGTTCAGAGCACAACTGGGGATGCAGTTGATCAAGTGTCTATGAACTTGACTATCTATGAAGACACCAAGTTGTTCATGGACAAGGATATGAAGATGAAATAGCAACGACATTACAATGAGCAACACCATCAACAATAGCAGAAGGTAGTACACTTGCATGCGACAAATGCAAGAGGAAGGTTATTCACAATGCATAGGTGGAACAAAGTTGCAAGCTCAAGCAGATCCACTTGTGGTGAAAGAAACTTTGGAGACTAAGGGTATGAGGTGATAACGTGACAAGAGGATCAAGTGAAGGAAAAGAGAGACAAACAAAGAAGCATTTGTAGGTGCTCAAGCGACAAATCAAGGAAGAACAAGAGCTGCACATACAAGAGAAGGAGTTGTAGTGGGAATAGGTACAACATGCACAAACTGATGAAACTGCACCAATACAAGTTATGGACCCATCCAGTAGATGGTATGGATGAGACAGGGTGAGCAGTGCTGTCGATCACATGCAAGGGTATTTAGAAGCATGGATGTCATTATGTGCACGCATGTGATCCTACCCATTGGCACACTCACTGAGGCGAAGACAAGAAGAAAGTCCGACTGAAGCTCAACATGTATTTCGACAAGTTGATGTGCATGGTCACCGACACACACTTGGAGATCAACACAAACAATATGCATCAGTATGTTTTTGGTCCAGCTACACTCAAGATGATGATGCACATGCTATCAAACGAGTTGGACAAAGGGGCCATATCAGTGTACTCGGATGCAACAGAGGCAAGAGTTCGCTTTCAGCATGTTGTCACCATTGAGTGCATGGACACCATCACGAATGACCAAGTTTGGCATCAGTTTTCCACCATTGATCATCACAAGGATGTCAAAGAGTTGGTCTAACCACAACTGTTCAAGTGTTAGTGATGTCTTACATGGCTTCCTCAAGCCTATTTTGTCTCACATGGGTACATGTGCAGGTTGTATGTAACATCTTGTCAAGTGGAAGTTCAAGTGTCCATATTTGAATGTAATAGTTATAGAGTAGTTGAATATTCATGAGGGTAGGTGAATAGTCACAAATGGGAAAGTTAAGGGTCACCCCACCCTTTGCTATATATAATCCCTCATAACTCATTATAGAGGATTTTGGTCAGCTAAGCTTCCAATAGGAGTATCTTAGAGAAAGCTTGGAGAGTATTGTAATGAGCCTTGGCTTCTCCATAATGCAAAGCTAGTACATATCTTTAGAGGAATAGGTGGAAGTGACTATAATGTTCCTCTATCAGGAATAATTGTTAGTCATGGTTGTATTGCATGTTTGGAACTTTAACTTCCTAATATAACACAGCCATCACATTTCATGTATATGTTGTTAATATATTTAAGCTAACTTGTTTACTCTAATGATATATGTATATGTTTTCTTACGCATGCATGTATGTAATTTTTCTGTATAAGTATGCATGAATCTTACTGAAATGTGTTGTTGGTTTAACCATCAATTTGGATTTTTAGCTTACTTGCTTTCCAATTTGTAATGCATCTTTGCTCGTGTGTTCCCTTCTTAGCCATGTGCTTTCACAGGTTTCCAAGGGGCACGCCCACATCACTCTCAGTGTGTTAGAACCATTTATGCACATTCCTTGACTTGCTGCATATGTCACACCCTTGCTACCAACATGGATACCTTACTTGCCTCTGCACGCCACCGCAGTCAAGGCGATACTATACGACCCACTGCTGGGACTCCTACACCAAATGGTTTGAGGTCTAGTTGGGACTTCTTACCGGGGTTCTCCTGACATGTTGGCGGGTCTAGCATAGTCAACAATTTGGAAGTGGAACATCCTGCTATAGCTGTATCTCATGTTGAATTCCCCTCTTCGGAGGTAACCCATTTGGTTCCTGAAACATCTTGCCATGCTTTCTTACAACATCAAAAAGATCAGATTCTAATTTTTCATCACAACCTTAAAAATATTCATAATCAATATCATTCCTTTTCTTGATCATGAGAAGCACAAAAATTTTTCTTGCATTTACTAGTCCCTTCATCTACCCTGCATTAACCAATGTAATGTTTAGCTTTTTGCGATGGGATTTCACAATGTAATCCATCCCATTCTTGAGAAATAAGTATTTGTTCCCATGGCGATAAAATACTACTTTCCTATCATACAAATATGGACTATCCAAAATGATTCCTGAAATGTCAAGTGGAACTACATCTAACTCAACTTCATCAATCAAAATTTTCAGTAATGGTGAACTTGAATGAGCACATCATTGTAAACTTTAAATTTTCATTATTGGCTGTCCAACCCAATGGATATGACTTATGATGAGGTACAGATTCAAGGTTAATATTTTTGACCAATTCTCCTGAAATTAAGTTTGATTGTGACCCACTATCAAATAATGCATCAATCTTTGTATGATTTGAAATTACCCTTACATGGAACAATTCTATTCTTGGTTCTTCATTTGGAGTGTTTTTATGACTATGTGAGGAACTAGTGCTTGCAACAACTTCTTTTCCTTTTGTAACCATGGCTGACATCTTGGTCTCATCACCAGAGACTGATCCAAGATCATGTTGTGTGATAGCGGTCATCTTTTGTTTGGGATTTAATTTCCAACAATGGGCTTCATCATGCCCAACTTTGGAACAATGTTGGCATATAGTTTTCTCCCCTTCTTTCTTCACACTTTAATTCTTCTTTCCCTTCCATTTTCCTCCCTTCTCTTTCTCCTTACCCTTGAATGGCTTCTTCTTACTACCTCTCTTCCTGAATGTTCTTTCCTCTTGCTTCAAGGTGCATGGCTTGCACACATACCTCATCCAAATTGCTTGGTTTGCACATAAGGATAATACATTTTAGGTAGGAATGTAAACCCCCAATATATTTCAATAATGTGTCTTGGGAATTCAAATTTACTCCTAACAACAAAACCATGTTTTTAAACTCTTGGGTATAGTCTTGAATTGTTTGGCCCTTGAGTTGCCTAAATTTCTTCCAACTCAAATGGATTTTTTAATATAGACTAAAGGATAAAGCTTTCTTTTAATTGCAGAAAAATATTCAACTCAAGAAATCGATATCTTACCATGAATTCACATTTCCTCTTGAGTCTTTTCTTCCCACCAAACTAGGGTTGCTCTGTCTAGCCTCAATGAAGCCAACTAGATCTTTATGTCATCTCCTTGAAGGTTCTGACTTCTACAATAAACCTCCAATTTTCGAATCCAATTGTCTAACTTTTCTACATTCACCTCACCATTGTACATGGGAAGTTCAAACTTATTGTCCAATTTGAGTAAGGGAGTTTTTTCCCTTGGGGTTTTTGAATGAGTATGAACAATTTTTTTGGTGGAAGTGGAAGATGTTGTTGTTTGAGATGTTGAGGATGATGAAGATGATGAGGAATATGAAGATGGTGAAGATGGAGGAGGCTTTCCTCCATTACCCTTTGAATCCTTCTTATCATATTTTTTTTTTTATCTCTTGAGCTTCCCTCTCCATGTGGAGGCTTAGAACTCTCTCCAGCCATTCTAGTATTCCTCTCTTCATAGATGACTCTAACCATGTCAGTTAAGTCATAGAAAGCTTTCTTGAATGCTTCCTCTTCTGAAAGACCTTCAGTCTCTCTTTCTCCAGATATGATAGATTTAGATTCAAACTCAACTTTTGGTATTGCTTGTACCTCCTCAATCTCAATTGACGGTAAAAATTGAGGTGCTTCAAGTGCAACTTGAATTGGAACTTTAGCTAGAGATTGTGGCCTTGTGTCTCTCATTCTTCTGAGAATTACCTTAGGAGTTGCAACCAACGATTTCCCTTCTCCTCTCTTCAACTCTAACCTTGTAAGCATCACAATTTTGCCACCATTAAAACCCTACTTGCACAAAACTCAAGCAATCAAGAAAATAACTATTGCTTTGATACCAACTTGATCTGTTTTTGAATTTTAGTTTTGTTGTGCTAATTTCAAATTCATATTTAAAAACAAATGCTTGTCAATTGCTTCATGCATATGGTTCTCTTATGGTGTTTGTGATTGCAAACAAGTAAATTTTATCAAGTTTTATGTTAAATACGTGAGAAAAATAACATGAAAAACAAGTGCTGAACAAAAGCAATGAAAAGTACAGCAAACCATCAACATGAGCACATAACACAATGTTTTGATGAAGGATTTCACCCCTCCTGCACTACATCTCCTTGGTCTAGCTACCATGGCTTCAGCCTTTGTATTAGCTCAATCTGGAAAAAAAATGTTGTTTACAAAGCTCTAATGCTCCTAAAGCCTACTTCAATGTGTTTAGAATGCTCAAACCATCTAAGAATACCTTTTCTTGAGTTTAATTTGGTCGAATGTTGCTCTAGTTATGACCAAAATTGATTTCTCCTAGAAAACCTTCTCTAAAACTAGAGGAACTCCAGTTAACTACACTAAACTTGGAGTTCCCAACGAATTTGGAGTGTCCACCAAAACACCGCCAAATTAAACTCTAGTTTAATTATTATAAAACTCAGATTAATTAATGGTTAATTGAGTTTAGCGTTAACACCACACATTTAAATGACATGGTTGGCCTAACTATTAGAGATGGCGGTTTGAGTGGACACATGTGGCATTAACTCTGAGTGTTCTGGTCTTTATTCCACATGTTGATGTAGCAACCATTAGCATTAACACTGGTGGTCTTCGTGACGGTGGACACATGTGATGGTTAGCGCAACCCACGGTTTATGCTGGCGAGTATGGTTTCGGTTGGCGCTAGATGTGTGGTAACCGTAACCGTTATAGTCATAGGGTTCACATGGGAGGGCTAGCTCACCGGTTGGCCCTCCTAAGCCCCAACCAAAATGTTAATACAATTCAAATATATGTGGAACACTATAAAGGTTAAGAAACAAGCTGTGGTATAGTAGTAGAAATATCATTTTTTATGGAATAGGTCCTGGATTCGACCCCCGGGCCTACCATAAAATTTTGATGTGCGTCGATTATGTGGTCCTTTGGGGAGGGACATATGGCGACCTCTGAGCTTGCCACTTGTACCCTCATCATTGGTCCTCTCTAAACCAATGAAAACATGCCACATCACCCACCTAGAAACCAGCCACCATATGACACTTGGCGAGCTATCATTGAGCATTGACCATCCGTTGACCCTACCCAGTCATCTGCCAGGTCAACAATATGGGTTGTTGACTGTGTAGTGACTGTACACATTTTTTTACAAAATTTCTTTTGTTTGGAAAAGCGGACAAAACTCAATATTTTCTTCGTACAAACTCGATTTTCAGTGAAACGAGTTGCATTGGGATCGTTTCACCGAGACGGACGCGGTCGTTTAGGTTTCAAGCCATTATGAGAACTTTGTTTTTTGAACTAAATACTGAGTGCCTGATCAGTGTGTAACTTGGTTGGTCCCACAATGTGTTGTGCGATTGATTCCTTTGTAGGTTCCAATTTATCTTGAGTAGCCACTTTCTTCATCAACTCTTATCTCTCTTGGACCTCCTTCCAAATCTCCCCTGCAGGTCTTATTGTTGTAATTTCAATAATAGAGGAGATTTTGTACTCTTCAACTAGAGCTTCAAACTCATTGCACCATGTTTTATATGCATTTATTATTTTGGTCATATCCTTGGTCAATTTATCATGTTATTACACTAACATATTGATTCTTGTCTTGTCTCTATCAATGCTCATTCTATCTTTTCTCAAAGGCTTTGTTGGTGCATCTATATACTCTTTGCTCATTCAAAGAGTTACTTTACAACTAATAAGGATTTATTTATTAGTGCTCCTTTCCCTTTCAAATCACCTTGAAATCCTAACAATGGATATATTTTTTTGTGAAGGGTGATCATTACTTCATAAAATGGCTTGATGACTTCTTCTGCTATCTTCAACTCCTCCAAGATGGCTTCATAGAAATCTTCTTTGTGTGAACTTGAGCTTTAAATAGTGCGGTTCTTGGCACACAACCCATAAATTTCTTTTTGGACCTTCACCAAATACTTATTTTAACTTCTTCACTTCATCTACCAATAATTATACATTATGAGCAATGGTAGTAGAGAATTCAGATCCAATGGAGGCTATTCTCATATAATTAGGCATATTGGCATAACATTAATATTCCATGATCATTCAAAACAAGAAGTAGTTTGGAATAATGAGTGATAATGTCAACTAAAGCTTCTTGTGGTGTACCACAAGGTAATGACCCTCATCCTATATTTAATTTTTTGATTTTAGGCATGTCCAATTCTTGGTTACTTCAATATTAGAACAGTTGACCTTAAAGTGATTATTCAAAAACTTTATTTGATTATTCAAATACTTTATTTGTTAGTTATGGGAGTCAAATGGTTAGCACCTCACTCACACACATGGTATAACTAAGGGATCTTCTTGTTCTAGTTTAGAAACCCTTCCTATGTGAAGGAGACTATGAATCAACCGCTAGATATGTAATAAATCCCTAGATTAGGAATCAACCCCTAGATATGTAACACAACTTTCCTTCCCAAATTTTGGTAGATTTCCCAAGCTTTCCCATGCAGTTTTTGATACCCCTACAATGAATCACCTCTCCATTGGGTAGGGTGGGGGAGTTTGTTTGTGAAGGCTTGAAATTTTTTCAACCCTTGACGCCAACATCACATATGTGTGTGGGTTAAGCTCTCCCAAGCCTTGAAGGAATCCATGTACATTAGGATTGACAACCTTGTGCATCACCAACTAGAGAAATATATAAGTTTTTTACTAATACTTGATTTCAATATTATAGCTTGGACCATCTCTTTTGAGATTGCTTACTCATGGTTCAAATTCAAATCAAAATGGTCTTTCGCTTTGAGACACTCCCTCTTCAAAAGTTTTGCAAGTGTTTAAAACAAGTGAAGCTATATGGGGAGAAGTTGTGCATAAGCGAAAAAATGATAATATAGCAAAGTCTCAACATGCACAAGCCCAATCTCGTAAGCTTTAACCTCTAAGGTCCAATTTGAGATTGACTCTTCAGTAACTCTTCTGGTTGCATGCATGGGAGTGATCATATCTAACAAGCTCATTTTCTACCTCCACTCTTGAACTCTCAAAGAATTGCATATGTCTATGTAGATGTCCTCTCCAAATTGCCAAAACATATAACCTTGGTGATTTTTGGACTAATGTTATGTCCTTTATAAATTCCTTCAACACTCTTTGGGAACCTGAGAACAACAAGGCCATGATGTAAGATGTCCCTAGTTTTTAACATATATATATTATGTAATTTTATATTTTTATATATTATATATTATATATATATATATATATATATATATTATATATATATATATATATATATATATATATATTATATATATAATGTTAAATTTATAACTATATATAGTTAAATATCATATATAACTAAGTTAAATGTTTTTTATATATAATTTTTAGCTTTAAATATTAATATTTATTTTTTAAATTAGAATCGTAGTTTAATATATTATTATTATTTTTGAAAATATAAATTAATTTTAAATTTAAAATAATAAAATAAAATAAAATTTCTTATTTTATAAATAGAGGTTCACAATGAGCAACCATATTCATCATGTCAATTTCAATCTCCTAATTTATTTATTGGTTATAGTTTTTGTTTTGGAGTTTTTTTGGGTATATTTTCCGTGAAATTTGCTAGAAATTTAAAATGCATTTTAAATAACAAAAAATAAAAAATAAAAATTGAAATTTTATTTCACAAAATTCTTAAAGAAAATATTTAAAACTTAAACAAATTAAAAAAAAGGTTTTTCCCATTCAAAATAAAAAAATATGCATTTAGTAAACAAAAATTTGCAAACAAGAAACAAATTTAAAACCTAAATTATTGTTTTTTTGAAGGTTTTATTTATTTTTTTTGAACTTTTCTTGGTTGATTTTGTGGGGTTTGTATGTTTTTTTTTTAATTAATTTGTTTAATTTGGCAAGAAAAAATTAAATAAGAAAGACAAATGATAGAATACCTACTGCCATTCGAGCCTCTAGGACGTTGGAAGGGTGGTTGGTGAGATTGATTTGAATGCTCCATTTCTTGATGAGCTCCAATACTCTCGGTTGAACTACTGTCACACTCTCGATCGAGATTCTAGCTTACCTGTGCTCTGTGCAAATGGCACATGTAGACCACGAGAGCATTATATATAAAGAAAAGGCTCAATCAAGCATTATAGATCTATCAAGGGTTAGCTTTTAACCCTTGATCGAGCTTCCTATTTAGCACCCAAGGAGGTCGATTAAACGCTTAAATTGATCGATCAAACCATTGTGTTTTCCACCCAAACACACCCTCTTTCTCTAAAAAGTGTAACCCAGCTCCATGCTTTCACCCTAGTGTTCATGTCACTTATGCACCCATCTTGCAATTTTTCAATGTTCATCAACCCCTTCAAGATTGATTCATTTCGTCCTAACCTTTGCTTGATAGTCGTTAATTGATTTAAGGTCTCCACCTGACCGTTAGTCCTATCCTCTGATGCTTCTGCTTGTAACTTGCCAACCAGGTCTTTACATGCCATGCAATTTCCATAGTTTTGTGGTAGAAGGTCACTCGAGTGCGAGTCTCGCCTGTATTAGTAATCCAATCCACCTCTTCCTCAATTCGGTTGTCTGGTGTAACCCTCTGCTGCTTGTGAACTTCTTCCTCCCAAATCTCCACTACTTCTCTCCCTTTCTAGGGGACTGTTGTATGATATTCGTTGGTAGTTTCCCTTGCTGCCATCTCCATGCGTGACCATTTTCTACAACTTGCCCCTTTTGCATTCGCTCTGGGTCTCCCTCTTGGCCTATGCAGAGTGTATCGAACCTTCCCCATTCTCAACTTAGCAACCTTCCTTGACTTCGTAACTAATTCTACCAAGAGCTTGTGATTCCACCACCTCACAATTAACAAACTTAGATAACTTGAGATAGCCCTTGGGCCTAACTTTAAACTTGATTCCGCTAGACTTCTCCAGCTGGCAAACTTTTTGGTACTTTCCATCAACATATTCTATTGCTCTGATCTGCCTATGGTATAATTGTTAGTGCATGCTAACTTGATCCATCTTCCCATGTCATTCTCCTGTCTTTGTGGTTTGTACAGGAGAATAATTACCCTTAGCCATCCCTCGTACATATCCTATGCTTCTATCATACCTACCTACTATTTGGTCACCTCCATATTAATGAACAAATATCTTTCTTGATAATCGTTTATGTATGTTCTCATAACTTCACCACCTTTGACTACCACCTTTATCATGCACTAAGCCAATGCTCCCATTCATGACCTTGATATAAACTACCTTCTGCTACCATGATCGTAATTAATCCATATTTTGAAAAATGAGCCCCTAACAAATCTTGGGCCCACCTTTACATTGTCCTCATTACTTGTTATCGTGGAGCTGTCATAGACTATGAAAAACTAACATTATCCTTGAGTTATCCCTCTTGGAGATCTATCCAAGCCATGTTAGTGAGCATATATGCGTTGGCAGCCCCCTCATTTTCCATCCTATCTGCCAATGAATTTTTTTACCTACATACTAGACTAAAATGAACTATTACCAATGTCCCTAGGTGGTATTGTATGCATTGAATTAATTGCACCAAACACCATTTCCTCATTACCTTGCTTGCATGTGTGCCACATTGTAATCTCCTTGCTGCTTGGATGGTTATCAACGAGTCTCCTCATACGGTGGCATTAATAATTCTCTTGTGAGCCAGAATTTCCAACCCTTATTCCAAGGCATGGAATTCAATTGCATTATTAGAGGCATGTCCAAATTTATGAAGAAAACTTTGCAAATTTTCCTTGTGGAATCTCTTATTACTTTGCCTTCTTCTGTGCTACCAAGGTTCTCTTTAGAAGCCTCGTTAATGTTCAACTTAACAAAACCTTGGGGTGGAAGTATCCAACTCAAAGAACCCAATTAGATTTTTTGTTCTTTGGCTCATGGCACGTACATACTAATATAATCTAATTATAATATTTTTATGACTCTTTCCTCCTCAAGGGATGGCAAATCCTCTAACGTTTTGGGTCCTTATTATCTTTTCTTTTAACTATCATCTAATTTCTTCCACCAAGGAGTATGCTGGGAGCTTCTTATTTAAGAATATTCATTGGTTCCTTTCCTTCCACACTGACTAGAGAATGGAGCCCGACACGAGGCACCAGGTGAGATTAATAAATTCATTTTTGGTGTAATGCCCTCACCATTTCCTGATAGTTTCTTATATGTTGTCCCTGATTCTACATGTTTTCATGAAAATATAGGCCATCGAATCCCATAATTCAGATGTATATCTACAAGTATTTATTAAAGAAATGATTTAGGATGTCATCCTCCATTTCACAAGACAATACCATGAGGCCCCGATAAATACGCACTTGACCAAATTTTCCCAAGTGAGGACTTTCTAGTGCATCACCAACCACATGAAGGTTTTATTTTTGGCCAATGGGCTGACAACCACAATCTTTTCCAAATTGGATCATATGCCTCACCTTGGGTATCATCGATATATCTTTTCGATTCTTTGAGATTGAATTCTCCTCCTTATTTCCCCCCATCTTAATTGATCCTAGTCTTCATTATATAAGATTCTTTTCATGGTTAATTCCTCTACTAAACCTTGTTCCACTAGCTCATTCTGACTTAGTTCTCGAATGAGGCTAATGTTCCACTTTCGCCACTTATTTCCCTCCAATCCCTATACCCATAAGTGGTGCACTTATTTACGACCTTGCCTCTTAGTGGAAACTTGGATGGGGTGCCACTCTGCCTTTTTTAATGTGGGTTGTTTTTTCCACGCATCATCCCAAAACAAAGTTGATCTTCCATTTCTGATCTCCCAAAATAAATGTTTATGTATTATTTCTCTATTTCCCCAGGCCACGTTCCATATCTTTTAGCCTTGAATTGATTGCGACAATCAAACAAGGTCTTTTGAAGAGAAACTAGGGGCATATTTTTCTCTCAGAAGCTAAGCCCATTGCGTCGAACCTCCTTTTAACCAACACCACCACAATATTTCTCCATTCAATTTATTAACGGTTTCCAGGTCCTATGGCCCAAGTCTACTGCATCCTTTGGTTTGTATAAAGTGTTCCAAGCTACCAGCGCCCATTTTATTTTATCCTCAGCTCTACGCTATAAGAAATTCCTTTGAATTTGTCTGATTTTCTGGAAAACAACTTTGGGTGTTGGGAGTATCGATAGCATATACCCCATAATTGCTTGCAAAATGGATTTAGTCATAATTAAGCTCCCGCCAAGTTCAGAGCTCTGATAGTTCATCATTTTACCCTACATTCCAAGATTGATACTACATTTCCCCAATTAGATCTCTTCCTAGCCTGAACAATTAGAGTGATTCCCAGATACTTGAAGGGAAGAAATTTCCTTTGGAATCCTAAGACGACAGTGAGGTTTCTTTGAATAGTGATATGCATGTTGAAGATTTTTTTTATATATTTAGAGTGGTTTATCTCCATACCTGAGGTTGCCGCAAATGTGTCCAAGATAAGATTGAATGATCAAGCTTCATTCGCTGTGGGTAGGCAGTGAAACATGGTATCAACGACAGACTACTGATGCGTAGAGGATTGGAAGCCTTTGTGTAATTGGATCCTTATAATGTCCCCAAATCTGGTAGCTACTGAAATTTCTTCGCCTTCCATCATTATGACAAACAAAAATGTTGACATGGGGTCACGTTGGCGTAAGCCTTGGGAAGGGAATAATGGTTTTTCCAGAGCATCTTTTATTAGTAGTGAAAAGTTGGGGGAGGTGACCAGGGCCATTATCCAATTTTTCCATCTCCCATCAAACCCAAAAGCACCTAATATAGCCTCCGTGCAATCCCATCTGATCTTGTCACACACCTTCAAAAGATCCAACTATATTATCATTCCTGTCTTCCCTAAGCTCTTTAGAGAGTGAGCAATCTCATGGGCATGAATGACATTATCTAAAATATGTCTTCCTTCCACAAAACATGTTTGATCTTCAAAGATCAAAATAGGAAGTATTGTTTTGATCCTGTTCGCTGCCACTTTTGATATAATCTTGTACAATGCATTACATAAAGCTATAGGCTGAAACTTTTCATGGGTATCCTCCTTGTCCTCCTTTAGAATAAGGGTGATAATTGTATAGTTGAGAGCCTTAATGATTGTAGGTGAGTCTCGGGAGTTAGCCACTACCTCAAACACATATGTCTTTATTGTTTTCTAGCAAGATTTGAAGAAGTTGATGGTGAAGCCATCCAGACTTGGCGCTTTACCATTAGGCATCTCATTTATAGCTTGTGCCACTTCTTCCATGGAGATGGGATTGTTTAAATTCTTATTATGCTCCTCTGTTATCAGTTTTAGAATATGCATAACTATCTTGTCGATAGCTTCTAATCTATCTAGTAGAGGCTCTTCAACAATATTTTGGAAATGTTGAACTAGAACCTTTTCAATGTCCTTATGTGCTTCATATGACTGTGTTGTCTCGTTCTTAATCCTGAGGATGTGATTTGAGTTTCAATGGTCTATTGTCAAATGGTGAAAGAATTTAGTATTGTTTCTCCTTCCTGGAGCCAATAGACCCTAGACTTCTATTTCCATAAGATTTCCTCTTGCTGGCATCTCTCCTCCCATAACTTTAGGGGATTTGTTTCCACGTTCTTTCTTTCCTCTGAATTTTTAAAATATGAAAATCCGGTTAGATTCCACTTTCGACAACTCACTTAATGGATATAATTATTGCATTGAATTTCTCTCTTTTAGAGGACCAAAATTGACCTAAATATGACTTAAATCAGATAAGGGAAAGTGTACTTATGAAGAAAATCCCACATGTGCACATTAAATTGACAAGGTCAGCCCTAAAGAAATCTAGACACCCTTGGAAGGCTATAAATATAAGTGACATCTACCTCATTTCAAAACTATCATGAGACACTAATCTCTCTTAGTTTTTGGCTTGCATAGGTCTTAGGCAGGTCCACAGAGGAATGGGTTCCCTCTGAGGTGAAATTGTAGGGTCCGAAGCTCGCATCCTAGTTTTAGATTTTTGGGCCTTAGTTGTTGGAACAACATAGGAAGAATTTGACCGTAGTCATTTGTACAGAAGCTCATCCATGCGAATGGAGCCTTCCAGTTAGATGGACAACTCTACATCCATGCGAATGGAGCCTTCCAGTTAGATGGACAACTCTACATCCATGTGAATGGGAGTTATGGTTTTCACATTCACAGTTACACGCTCGCCTAAGTCCATATTCAACCCCAGACGTTCACATGCCAGGCTTAAGGGAGTGACTGAGTTGCTACAGTCACTCGGATAACTCCTCTTCTATGCAAATCGGACCTAGAAGTTGAAATTTTAGTGTACCAAATATTTCATCAGTGACTGCAGGGTTCGAAAATTGACTACAGATAGTGACAATTCATTACAAACTTGAAAATCATATTTTTGAGTATAAGCTTTGTTGGGTTCATGGATATTGTAGTTGTTTTTACTGGTTAGTTACATAGATGAAGATATGGATCATTGTATTCTCTTTTGTTGAATCATTTGATAACAATCTAAGAAGAAGAAGAATTTTAAAGGGTTTTCTGCATAGTGGGTTTTTCCCTAGCCTCCGACGAATCCTGGTGTCTCTATGTGTGGAGGGTTTTCTTCTATTGTTCCTTTATGTTCCGATGCATGGATGATGATGATATTGTTCTTTCTACATATTTTCATATGCTGCTAAATAATGTTATGATGTTATGGAGTGAACTTAATATGTTAATGAAGAAATATAATTATCAAAGCAAAGAACAATATAGCCCTGTGAAAAATTAACATGGTATCAGAGTTGGGTTGAAGAAAAAGTCATGGAGATCACCCCTATGATGATACCATTGATGGAAGTAAGAAGAAGATGGTGGAGACCTAAAAGAATTCTAGGGTTTGAAGAAAACCTTAGGCAATCTATGTATTAGGGTTTGATGGATATTATGAGGTTAGGGTTTGAGAGAAAGAGTGGTTTATGGTAAAGATTTGAGATACGAAACCTAGCATGGTCAATGTGAAGATGCTCAAGAACTTGTGACAGATTTGATGAAGCCCTAGATGGGATAATCTCTAGTAAACACATATTCCGTTAATATTGGAAATTTTTTATTACAAGGACATGACTAGATTTGAGTTTTTGGGTTATTTTGAAATTCTAGATCCATTATTTACTTCCAAATTTAATGATAAAGTTGAAGGGATAGTCTATAGTAGGTCTGGTTGTTGATAAAGTTGAAGGGATAGTCTATAGTAGGTCTAGTTGTTGATAAAGTTGATTGAAATAGTGAAGGAATCATTGTCATATAGACAGTAGACAATGATTGATCTTGAAGATTGGTTCAAGAGGGAGAGGATCACCTCCCATTGAAGATAATTTCTTTCCAATTTATGATGCTTCTTTATGTACTTACAATTTTTTAGACTTATGGATATAATTATTGTTTTGATCATTAATTTTTCTTCCTGCATGTATATTTGACTATTTGGGTGCTCTTAAGTTTGTGATGAGATATGATAAGTGGATCCTTCTTTAGGATCATCGTTAATGCAGGAAGAGAAGAGATAGCATTGGAAAATGTAAAGAGACACCTAATGAAAAGGTGACAAAGTGCTACGAGATGCCTATGTCAAATAAGAAGGTGTAAAAGTATTTGAATACTACAAGGTATGTATGGTGTTATGTTTCAAATGTAATATTGGATGGAGAGGTAAGCCCTAAGGTATGATGAAAATGTATCCTTCTCAAATGGTTCATGCATGTATATGAAAGTGATTTGGATTCATGGTTCTTATGATGAAATGGTGCACTTGATATTGAACAAATATCTTACTTGATTCTATGAAGCTACTTAGAAATATTGATTTATGATATATTGGTATACTTTATGTTTTTCTAACATTTATCATTTTTGATATCTTGATCCCATGAAGAAGGCTAGCACCTTGATTCTAATAGATGGTAAATTGATATTATTGATATTAAGCATGGTATCCTGTGGTGAAGTAGAAGTATAAGTGCAGACACGAACAAATTCCTCCAGCCTGATGATGGGTCTAGCCACAACAGATACATTCTATGGAATATTTACTTTATTTAGAACAAATTAAGAGGGCCTACCTCTTAGTCTGCTTATCCTGTTTGATGATGTCCTTTCCTGCTTGCTCCAGCTATCTCTCGCTTCCTTCTTCAAGCACCTCAAACAAGTAAACAACAACAAATAACAAACGTGATAATAGAAAAATTTGTAAGCTCTTCCTTTGTATCATTGACCTTCCTGGGTTTGGGCCATTTATTTTTGCCTTCCATTTGATCTCTCCCATGCCATCATGAGCACCAATCCTATGGATCTAAAAGCTACTAAACTTCCAGTTGTGTCACTGATATGTTCAAAAGTTGTCCTCCTGCAGTTACACTTACCTATGATTCTCTGTATCATCCAAAATGATTTTGCATCCTCTCGTCTCACGTCGATGATGTGGGATTCATTATAGCCCTCGTTCGACATGGTCGCTTTCCGTCGACTTCAACTAATTATCAGGAAGTTAACCAAGAGACTCCTTTATAGTACCTTAGAGCTTGAATTCCCTAATGGAAAAGTCTTCACATTCGACGACAAGTTCACATCATTGGCTCTTGATCGAGTGATTTCACAGGTGTTCAACTTCAGTTCCTCTATTCACATTCTGTGGATTGTGCTGATAGTACCTTGAGGACCATTGCCATTATTGGTGGTTTCTCTCGCTCTTGTTAACAATTTACATCATTGAATGGTAATCAAGTGTCTTTATATAATGTTTGACATCAACACATCTATTCACATGTTAGAATCTGTACCTTGATCGGGTCGTGTTGGAGCGCAAGACCCTAGACTCAAATCACAAAAGTCCAGGTTGCGAAGTGGTGTGACATTATTATGATGATATGCATGTCTATTTCAGATGGTTGGCTACGACCAAACCATGAGTTATCATATGTGATCCTTCCCATTGTTGGATGGCTGTGACCATACCTTAGTTTCATTATGATCCTCTTTGACAGATGGCTGCACCCATACCTGGATCCATTTACATGATCATTCTTTAGATGGCTGCATCCATGCCATAATTCATGTATCATTTGACATAGTTCTTAGTTATGTATATGAATTTGTACTTGCTTGCACATTTTCCGATGACAGACTATGGTTCCACGCACTGATTCATAAAGTATTGCATCCCTCACTCCAGCTCAACCTTCACGCTTTAGTGGGCATCTGTTACACAACAGTTTGTCACTGTCCCTATACTCCCCATTCCTTTATCCCGGAGGACCTCTACAGTGAACCCCGCATGCTTTTCCTTCATGAAGAAACTCCCATTGTGTCCCTCTTCATGAGCAGATCAATTCCCTTTTGCACAATTTCCCCTAAAACTTTTGTTTTGCCTAGTTTACAAGACCAACGCTAATGACCTTTGTCTCCCTTGTGTTGATGTGCAGAGATTAGCACTATCCCTAGCATTAACCGAAGTGACTAAGCCGTGTTCTAGTCATGCCGGTCCTATTATGGAATTTTTTTTAAATTAGGAGCCGAAGCTTCTAGCTCTAGAAGCTTCGTAACGGAAGTATGGTAAATGGTTTGGCTAGATGGGGTTGATGATGTTAATTTGGGCTCCTTTCCCCTATAATGATGGAACTACCTAAAGAGATAAGACCTTCTCCCATGAGAATAGGATCCATCTCCCATCCATTCATCCTATATAAACCTCCCTTCTTCCCAAGCACAAGCTAGTGTTGATATTGGTGTGCTAATGCTATTTTTGTTTGGAGTAGACAACACGCTATTACTAGTTGTAGCTATCGAGTTGTGTGAGGGAGAAGTGTGATTTGTTTTGGGGTGAAGCCTAAAGGGAAGAGCCTTAAACTATTGTTGATTGAGGCCATCATCGAATGCTAGCAGAAGTGTGTGGGAACCTAGCCTTGTCAGAGGAGGACTGCAACATCAAGACAAATGGTTGTAATCTCTCTTTGATATAAATATATGAAGCTATCAATCTATTGATGGTCATTAACTTCTTCCAACGTTTTTCCTTCCCTTTCCTTTCCATCCATGTAGAAAACAATACCACAGACTCTCTACATTATTGGTGGCAGAGCATCTCATTGAATTTTTATGACAGTTAAGCTTTGTGCTGGACCGCTGGTTCCTTGCACAGAAAGAATATCTAATACCCATGGATATTTTCTCATGAAAAGACTCTCACAACAAGACTTAGTTGACACAAGAAAAATCATATCTCATATTAGTTTGAATTCAAATTTTTGATATATCTTGAATTAGGAAATAAATTCTCCAGTCATGTCCTAGGCTTACAAATTGCTGATGTGGATGTCGGTATTAGATGGTACACATGTCCAAAAGAATACCATATGTTTATTCTATTTTAAAAATCTCAAAATCCATTTAATGTATAAATTTTAAAATTTTAATTAAAAAAATAATTTGATTTACACTGATTTGATTGTTAAATGAAAATTTTAATTTTCCTTCTACCTATTTAATTGGTTATATATATGTATATAAGATTTGTTAATCGAGAGAAAATTTGTTATTTTTCACATTTATATTAATAATTTCATTTATAGTATATTTTATATGAAAATCAACACGATATTCATAATCGTTATTTAAAATATTTCGTTTTAATTATTAATTATTTATATGATAGTTTGATAAATTATTAGTTTAAACTTTAATGATTTAATTATTTTTGATTAATCATATCATTGATTTTGAGTCAACTTTTTGAATGATCTACTATGATTCATTCTCAGAACGAGCATGAAAAACTAGATCTCACATTAACAGAGATGCATCACATAAGCTATAAATAGCAGAGATGCGTCATGCCCATGAAAAACCAGATCTCACATAAGCTATAAATAACAGAGATGCATCATGGCCATGAAAAAACAGATCTCACATAAGTTATAAATAACATAGATGCATCATGCCCCGGAAATAAATTAATTTATTAAATAATTAAGCTTTGAAATGAACGTTAAAGATGAGAAGGCCAAACAAATAATGGAATTAATTAGTTAGTAAAATACACCAATTAGAAATGAAAGATATAATTAGCATTATAAAATTTTAAGGCAAAAAAAACACATATAACAATAGGAAAATGACATAAAAAAGAAAAAAGAAGGTTAACCAAAACATAACTAAAATCTATAAGGAAAGTCTTAATATTTAAAAACAAAAGATACTACTATAGTTAAAATAAAAGATTAAAAATAAATAAGAAAATTCCCATTGAAAAAAAATAAAAAAATATTATATATATATATATATATATATATATAATACTTAATTTCCAACTATCATCCCTATTGAGATTCTTCGCATGCTTCTCAATTTCAATGGCCTCACACAAATTTCTATGATAAAAATGATCTATCCTAGAGATGACTCTGGAGTTCTCAATGCAGACATGGTGCATAATTTTCTTGGCATGCTCATCAATAGTTGAGGAGCATGAATGCCTGTGTGTATTGTCTGCATCATGCTCTTGAATCTCAAGCTTAATGGAGTGACGAGTTTCCCCAATGTAGGGAAACCCATAGGAGCAAGAGATTGAATAAACCCATTTCATGTCCTTAGGGTCAACTAGGTCCTTAATCGACCTAAGGGAGCTCTTAATGGTACTAAGGGGGTTAAAGGTAGCTAAGACCTTATGCTTTTTAAGAATGTGAGCAATCGTATCCATGGCCCCATGGATAAAAGGAAGTTTAACCAAGGATACTGGGGCATTGATAAAAAATATAATTCTGGCCCCCTTACCAGCCCTATGAAAAACTCTAAGACCTTGATGTTTGCTATAGCAATTCTTTTCAAAATATTTTAGATGATGTATTTCTCATCTTCAATGTGATTAAAATCAGAAATTATTAGGGCACATGTAGCTAGAGTATTAAGAGCTCCAAATTTTTAGGCTGGAAAATGATGAGAACTTGCATGTAAATATTGTTCCAGTAAGGGGGGTAGAATTAAAAAAGCTATCAATGACCCGATATCCTTGGTTAAACTTCCTTTTATCCATGGGACCACGAACAAGATTTCTCACTTTCTTAAAAAGCATAAGGTCTTAGCTACCTTTAAACCCCCTTAGTACCATTAAGAGCTCCCTTAGATCGATTAAGGACCCAAATGACCCTAAGGACATGAAAGGGATTTATTCAATCCCTTTGTCTTGTGGGATTCCCTACATT
The DNA here is from genome assembly GCA_000404065.3 of Pinus taeda. Lineage (NCBI taxonomy): Eukaryota > Viridiplantae > Streptophyta > Pinopsida > Pinales > Pinaceae > Pinus > Pinus taeda. The sequence continues at coordinate 263,012 of APFE030657833.1, forward strand.
GGGGAACGGGTCGCTCCATTAAGCTTTGGAATCATGAGCATGTTGCAGACATTAGACACATGCATTCCCGCTCCTCAGCTATTGCTAAACATGCCAAGAAAACTATGCACCATGTTTTCATTGAGAACTCTCAAGTCATCACAATGTTAGATCATTTTCATCATAGGAAGTTGCGTGAGGCCATTGAAATTGAGAAGCATGCAAAGAATCTAAATAGGGATGATGGTTGGAAATTGGGTAAGAGTTGTGTTCCCACCTCTCTCCTTGATGTCTCTGTTATATATATATATATATATTATATATATATATATATATATATATATATATATATATATATATATATATATATATTGAATCTATTGAATTCTTTTTATATGTGTTTTTTTTTACATGGGTATTTTCTCTCTTCAATTATTTTTAATCTTTTATTTAATATTGTAGTATATTTTGTTTTTAAAATTTAAGAATTTTTATTATAGATTTTAGTTATTTTTTGGTTAACTCTCTTTTCTCTTTTTATGTCCTTTCCTTAGCTCTTATATGTTTTTTCCTTTGCCTTAGATTTTTATAATGCTAATTGTATTTTTCATTTCTAATTGGTGTTTTTACTAAGTAACTAATTCCAGTATTAATTTGACCTTCTCATCTCTAACGTTTGTCTTAAATCTTAATTATTTAATAAATTAATTTATTTCCTAATGGTCATTTTCTGGCGCATGATGCATCTCTGTTATTTATAGCTTATGTGAGATCTGGCTTTTCATCCTCGTCCTAAGGATGAACAACAATATATGGTTCGAAACGTTGGCTCAAAATCAATGATGTGATTAATTCGAAATGCATTTTGAATAATGATATGGATCATAGCAGTCTGAAATCTATGACTTAATTACTTTTGAATATAGAATTTATGAGATTAATTTATTTTTAAAAATTAATTAATTTTAATTTTATAAAAATATTATTAATAATAAATTTACATAATCCAAGTAATTAATAAAATATCATATTTAAAATTAAATAATAAATTTAAAGAATATTTCTTAAATTTTTTAAAAATATATATGAAAACAATTCAAATAAAATGTTATTTTCAAATGTGCATTTTTAAGTATTTTCTAGATGGACTAAAAATTTTCATCTTTGATCATGTGTGATACCATGTTATTGTCTAATTGTCATCTTTTATCATGTGTGATACCATGTTATTGTCTTTTCATAAATGGGTGTGGCCTTGTTAGTCTAAAGCCAATTCTCCTTTCTCATAAGATTAAGCATATTGACCTCAGATTAATTTACCATGATCATTCACAGCAACAACTTATGATGTCACCTAAAGCTTCTTGTAGTGCACCGCAAGGTAATGAACCTCATCCTATATTTATTTTTTTGATTTTAGTCATCTTCCATTCCTTCTTACTTCAATATTAGAAGTGTTAACCTTAAAGTGATTACTAAATTTTTTTGTTTGTGAGTTAAATGGGAGTCAAATGGTTGGCACCTCACACACACACATAGCCTAACTAAGGGATATTCTTGTTCATATTTAGTAATCGTTCGCACAAGAAGGAGATTATGAATCAACCCATACATATGTAATAAATCCATAGATTAGGAATCAATCCCTAGATATGTAGCACAACTTTCCTTCGCAATTTTATTAGATTGCCCAAGCTTTCCCATGCAATTTTGGCTACCCCAATAATGAATCACCTCTCCATTAGGCAGGGGTGGGGGAGTTTATTTGTGAAGACTTGGAAAAATTTTCAACTCTTGACCTCAATATCACACTTGTGTGTGAGTTAACCTTTCCCAAGCCTTGCAGGAACCCATGTAAATTAAGATTGATAACCCTATGCATCACCAACCAAAGAACTATATAAGTTTTTTTAACTAATCCTTGATTTCATTATTATAGGTTGGACTGTCTCATTTGAGATTGCTTACTTATGGCCCAATTTCAAATCAAAATGGTCTTTCCCTCTTAGGCCCTCCCTCTCCCAATGTTTTTCAAGTGCTTGAAAAAAGTGAAAATATATAGGGAGAAGTTGTGCATAAGCGAAAAATTGATAATGCAACAAAGTCTCAACATGAAAAATCCTAATCGCCTAAGCCTTAACCTCTAAGGTCCAATTTTCAAGTGTCCAAGTAAATTGTCGACTCTCAATGTCTCCAATACCTCTTTTGGATCCATGCATGGGAGTGATGGTATCTAACAAGTTCATTTCCTTCCACTAAGCTTGAACTTTCAGGGAATTGCCTATGTCTATGTAAATGACCTCTCCATTTTTTCAAAACATCTAACCTTGGTGACTTTTAGAATAACGTTGTGTCCTTTATCAATTCCTTCAACACTCTTTGGGACCTTGAGAAAAAAAAAGCCAAGATGTAAGATGCCCTTAGTTTTTAACAAAATAGATTTCCTAAAATGACCATGGCTTATATGACCCCAATGAAAAATAGATTATTTGTACTAGTTGTTGACTTGTCTATGTGGAATATATATTTTGTGTTTATAGAAGGTCAAAATTGTTGTTTTTATGGTATGTACTGCCTTGCCAATAATTTGGTGTTAGGGTCCCACCCTAACCCCCTTACTTATGTCATGGGATCACGTCATAGTCAAGAGTCAATAAAGCCCATATTAATATTTGTAAGTGGTTAACCCGCAATTAATGACAGGACCACAGTTAGTTGCAAATGGGCGGTAGTATTAGATTGAGGGTAAATGGGCGGTAGTATTAGATAGACGGTATTAATAAAACCCACGGTATTGGCCCGTGGTATTGCATGTATGAGTCAAATATAAAGGATAGAGACTCCCTGCGAGGAGTATCGTGTCTTGTTTTGTAATCGAGCTCTGCTCTATTGGAGGTTGCCCCCT
>APFE030657835.1:0-13396 GCA_000404065.3 Pinus taeda
ATTAGAGGTATATATTACTTTAGATTTATCTAGTCGAGAAGATCAAATTTTGGGATTCTAATTTTCTTTTTTTTAGTATAAAATTTGAGGAAAGATTTACAACTTCAGAGATTTGATCTCTTTGGGTGCTTGATAGATTCAGACTTAAGATGGATCTAGGCCACTTTAATTTCTATAAATAAAGTGTAAAGTTAAAATGATATAATTTTTGGGTCAAAAAAGGCACTCTCCAACCCAATATGGCAAATATGGCAGAGATGTTGTAATATTTCACATTTTGACTCATTAAAAATAAATAAATTCTCCAACCCATAGATTTTCCCACTAAATTCTTAACTCGTGGTTCCTTTATATTCTACTCTAATGTAGCCTACTTAAAGAGTAATATTTAAAAGCTAATAATTAAACCAACCTAGATTCATCTTAATTCCAAATCAATCTCTCTCTTAAGGTGCAAACCAAGTTTAGGGTGAAAATAAAAATGATATAATTTTCATATTTAACTATATGATATATAAAAAATTATTATAGAAAATTTTAAAATATCATTCACTAAAACACAAAACAATACTTACAAATTTTGTTTTTTCACCCACATTTAAGCGGAGTTTTTCACCCTTTAAATAGACTATATTCCACATGAATACATGTGAGTACATAATCTTTTACAATATGGCTGTCATACTGGGTTGTGGAGTCTTTCACTCTTTAAATAGACTATATTCCACATGAATACGTGTGAGTACATAATTTTTGTGAGTGCATAATCTTTTACAATATGGCTCTCATATTGGGTTGTAGAATGTCTCTCAACACAATAAGTTTAAAAATTAAAAACATATATTTGTTTTTAAAAAAGTATTTTTATTTTTATTTATTTTTTAATCAGGAGAATTGTTAGACCTGCTACTTATCATAGAGGAGATCTTGGATGAGTGAAACTACCATTATACTCCTTAACTTAACCCAACTGCTAACGAGACTCATTATATAGGTAAACCAATATTTGAGTGAGGCTTTAAATTAGTTAGAAAACACCTTTTTGTGTAAGATGTCTACTATTATGTCTACTATTATGTCTATCTCTATGGTTATTGTTTTTCTAATTATAAGTTCCAATGCAATGGAGATAGAGCATTTACACCTCTACAAGCTCAATCAATCAAATCCCTTAGTAAAGAAGATTCCTTCTTTATAAGATAGGTGATATTCTTGTTAGAAGTAATTTGATTATTAAATGTGCTTAAGGTTTTTAAATATACATGTTGAAAAAATTTAAAATAAAAAAATTAGCATAAAAAATCTAGAACTTCAATTAAATATAACTTTTATTATCTAAAATATTTAGAAACATTTTAAAATCTACACATATTTAATAAGAGAGTAATTTTTTTTTTTTGGGTTGATAAGTGGGTGAATCTTGAAAATCAGTCTTACGCTGTCACTGAGAGGCCACGACTTAGGCGTGTCTAAGCCATCAAAGTCACCTGGGGATCGCACGTAGCCTGAGCCGCACCAGTGGAAACCATGCTGAATATTTTTGGTATCGGCGAGACTAGAACCGGTGACCTTTGCTTACAAAGCGCCTTAACGCCGCGCTCCTTCAGCGACTGTTCTAAATCTCTTTGCTAATAAGAGAGTATATTATTAATAGTGAGTGTAAAAAATATTTTTGGGAGAAATCATATATCAATTTTAATGTGGACGTGTTTGAGACCACTTAGTATGGTTCATCATAGGACATATATGAATAACTTGAGCCAGAGAATTAATAAACCAGCATATATCCATCCTAAATATGGATCTAATATGAGCTGAGAGGGATCCAATTACTTCATGTGCAAATTTTTTTTATGAGCCGACATTATTTAAATGTTTTGTATACTTATTATTATTTTTTTTTTAGATTTTTTTTACAGAGATGAATAAAATTTCAACTTTCATGACAGGCGAACAACGTTACACATCATAGTGGGCTGTAGAATGAGTCTCTAGGCTCAATTAGCCTGTCAACTCAATAATAGAGATGCAACCATGAAACAACATTAAAATTGATATGTGATTTCATCGATTTCTTTTTATAAATAATGAGTGTATTAGTTAAATAATAAACAACATTAAAACTGATATGTGATTTCTTCGATTTTCTTTTTATGATGATGATGATGATGATGATGATTAACGTCCATTGAGATCAAACTTTGGTCTATCAGACCTAAAGAAATGAACTATTTTTTTTTAATTTAAGATTTTATTCCTATGCTCAAAAAGTTTGGGGAGAAGCCTCCAAGCTCACTATAATTTTGACATCCTAAAAGTCTAGGAAGGTAAGTATTGCAACAAAGATTATGAAACTGAGATCTAATGTGCTTGTATGGGGGGCACTCTAAGAGGAAGTCGAAGAAGTGGTTTTCATCTTTGATGTTCATATTCTCACAGAGATGGTAGATCCTTTCCATCCATGGTGTTTTAGGAATTGTTCTCACAGAGATGGTAGATCCTTTCCATCCATGGTGTTTTAGGAACTGCCCAATGACCCGTTTTACTATGGAGCTCATGAGAGTTCATTCTAATCTTGACTATATTAATTTTCTTCTTTGAGCTAGTTAAAACATATAGATACTTTTGATCTTCTAGGGTGGGATTGATGACCTCCTTATAATATCTTAATTTTCTTTTAACTGCTAAATCTTTCTCACACCACATTTTTCTTTGAACTTAGAAGTAACAATATTTTTAATGTTATTAATGTTTTGCAATGCAACATTCTCGTTGATCTCCCAAAGGTTTAACCATATACCAACCTCGTTTGAGCCTTAAGTGGTTTTGGCTAGAATTTAAAGCTAGTTTAGGAAGTCTATGGTCTCCTATGTTATTGAGTTGTGCTTGTACAAGAAGCCTAGTCATAGTTAGGCTCTTGATAGGGGAAAGACCCATTTCTATAAGGAGAATAAGATAGGGTGTATTGCTTTTATATATATATATATATATGAATGAATGAGTTGATATAATAATGTTAGAAGATGTTGAGATTTTGAATACTTGCATGTTTTTAGTAAACCAAAGTTTAAGCATGTTTTAGTAAACCGAAGGATTAAAAAATAAACAGAGGAAAAAATATGATGGAAAAATGAGTATAAATAGTGAGATTAAACACACACACACATATAAAATGTAGTAAAAATGTAATAAAGGAAAAATATAAAAATGTTATTATAAAAAAGATATCGAATAGTGAAATATTTATTTTTAAATTTGAAATATGTATTAAAGAATATAATAAATATATATTAGGAAATTAAAAATGAATTAATATATTTTGATAATAATTTTATTAGTTTTATTCATATTTAATTTATGATGATCTCAAGGTTTGTTAGGTTTCAAAGTGAATTTAATAAAATCTTAATTAATATTAAATTTCAAAATAAACTTAATAAAATCTTGATTAATATTAGGTTTCAAAATGAACTCAATAAAATCTTGATTAATATTATTTCTTAATGTTGTTTCTTTTAAACGATACAACTCAAACTAACAAAGTCACACATAATTTCTTTGATAGAACTAACATGGAACCCCATCTAATTTTGATCTGAAAATCACTTATGAATGATCTCAGTTAATCAATTAATGTAGGTATTACAGACTCATGTGGTGGTGTGTGTCTATGTTATCTTAGGCAATGGATCGACAAGATTGCAAAATACATAGACACTTGAAACAGTAAGAGAAACACAGCAAGCAAACGGAAAACACAACAATTTAATAAGGAGTTCACCCAATCCTCTTGGGCTACGTCTCCTAGTCCAGCTTTTAGTGGTGGCATTCTTTATTGTGTCTTTAAGCAGAGTTTTTATAATGAGGAGCTCAATTTGAGTCTCTTGTAACAGATGATGCTTAGTAGGGTGGTACTTGGATTCCCCAAGCCACTAGAGTACACAGACTCTCTCTTACCAAGTCTCGACCTCAACTGGTCTTAATGGGATGAGTCCAATTTGGTACTCAGATCCCGACAGATATCCTCACAGGGATTGCTTGAACCTCTCAATCCCTCTCGGTTCTGTCTGCTCGATGCTGCCTTAGCTCTGCAAGTCAGCTCGACTTCTCTGTTCTCTGCTTCTTGCTTCACCCTCTCTTCTGTCTCCTCTGTCTCCTTCCTTGTCTCTGCTCTCTTCTTGTTCATGGCTTAAAGCCAATTTGTCCCTTGACTGTTCGCTTCCTCTTCTATCTCTTTGGTTCACATGCCTCTGTCCTCTTGGAATTCCCTACTTCTGTGTCATCGCCACTATGTAACGTTTCACAGAGAGGTGGCCACTTGTCTTCTTATGAACTGCGCGCCAGCTCTTCCTCGAACGGTCTGTTATTACGGTTACTCTGTGAAATGATTCATTCGCCAGCTCAACGGTCAAATTGGACTTCTAACCTTTATGTGCCTCAGCTTATTCTTCCGCCAAATCTAGTCTCCCATCGGGTGCAATCTCCGCCATTAGATATGGGGCCTCTAGATCCTACGGTCATCGCTTTTATCGCGCAGTTGACTTGCTTGACCGTTAGCATGCGATGAGAGCAGTTTTCTCTCTCATCTGCCAGACATGCGTCATTCAACGTATGGAATCGCTTGGTCCTTTGACAAATCCACTTACCGCTCGAAACGCCTCCGATATTCCGCCGGTTTTCGAGCGTGGGACCCACCTTTGGTTTTAGCGCTTTTCCCATGGTTTTCTAGCTTCCCTTATGACCGAGTGCTTCGGGACTTTTCCTTCTCGAGGGGTTTTTCCCAGTGATGCGCGACTAATGGCGCATCACAAATAGCCTCCATTTTTTGATCTAAGCTTCCCAACTGCCATTTTTGCACCATGCACAGTGCCCATGGGCCAACGGTTAGCGCGGTTTGACCGAAGGTCCTCGTTGCTCCGTGCTGGCTGCAAATTACCATTATGCAGAGGTTATTTCTGATAGCTATACGATTTCTTGAAGTCTATCATGATTTGAAACAGTCATAGAACTCTGATAATTTTCAAGGATCCAATTTGGATCACGACCTTCCCACTGAAAAAGATTTTGGACCACCAAAAGTTAGTTTTGAGCATCGACTAAGTGAGGATACAATTGTCTCACTTGTCCAATCTCTATCCACTTTGCATTGCTTGGCTTTGAACCCCTGATTCCAATTCTGAGGTACTCAACATCTCCCCTGCGCGTCATTCTCACCTTCTTGTCTAGAACTGTGTCTTCCTACAATTCATCAAGATACTCAAGTAACAGGTCATCAATAGAAGGCAATTGACTCTGCTCTTCGTGATCCTCAATTAGTGAAGGTTCAAACAATCTCAAGATATCTGCATTTATGACTGAGTAGATGTGCATGTAAGCTGGTAGATCAAGGCAAAAAGAATTCTCACCAATTTTCTCAAGTATCTTGAAAGGTCCATACTTGATAGGCTTTAGATTTTTACCTTCACCTTGCGTTCTGTCCTTGCTGATATACAGCCAGACTTGATCACCAACTTGGAAACTATGCTCCATCTGATGCTTGTCATGCCTTGCCTTTTATTTGGCTTGGCTCTTTTCCAGCTATTCCTGTACTACCTGGTGGATCTCTTGGATTTGTTCAATGAACCTAGTTGCTCTGTCCACATCACTGTGTCCCTCAACTGTTGTGTCCTTACCAAAGACAAAATCCAAGGGAGACCTTGGTGTGAAACCAAAACAGGTCTCGAAAGGAGATCTCTGTGTAGAAGAATGTTTGGCTTGGTTGTAAGCATGCTGCACATAACACAAATGTTCATCCCAAAGCTTAGGATGCTTACTGCAATATCCCCTGAGCAACTGGATCACTATCCTATTGACTACTTCTGTCTGGCCATCGGTTTGTGGATGAAAAGCTGTGATTTTCTTCAGTTTGGTGTCCATCAGTTCCCACAAACTTGACCAAAACTTTCCCACAAATCGAGTGTTTCGATCAGATACAATGGAAGTGGGTAATCCAAAATGAACCCATACATGTTAAAAGAACAGTTTGCAGTTTGTTCAGCTGTAATCTGTTTATTACAAGGTATCAAAATACACATTTTGCTAAACCTATCCACAAAAACATACAGATAATCATGACCTTTCCTAGATTTAAGCAGTCCTCCAACAAAGTCCATAGAAACACTTTCCCAAGGATGAGAAGGAACTGGTAATGGAGTGTACAAGCCTAGTTTTCTATTGCTGGGCTTGCTTTTAGCACACATAGTACACCCTCTTACATATCTAGAAACTGTCTTGTTCATTTTTGGCCAATAAAAAAATCTTTGTAGCTGTGTAACTGTTTTACTTACCCCAAAGTGACCTGATATTAGAGAAGTGTGTGCTTCTCGAATTAACTTTACTCTTTCAGTTTCGGGAATGCATAGCTTCCCACAATGATATAAGAGTCGGTCCTTCACATGATAATCCAATTCTTCTACTCGTTTGCCTTGACTTAAAGTTGCATATACATCTTTAAAGTCTATATCTTAAGCATATTGTTCAATGTAGCTCTCATGTAACACAAAATTATGCTTAAGTATAGTAGATGCATTTATAATGGGTCTATATAATGTATCTACAACTTTATTGTGTATGCCCTTTTTATATCTAATGACTAAATGAAACTGTTGTAGAAAACTCATCCATCTATAGTGTCTTGATTGCTACAACTTAGTTTGGGAGTGTAGATATTGAAGTGGTTGATGATCAGTATGTATTAGTGTCTCTTTTCCCATTAATTAATGTTTCCACTTTTTCACACTCTGTACTAATGCATACATTTCCTTATCATATGTAGGATAGTTAACTACTGCAGAATTAAATGTCTCAGAATGATAACATATGGGTTTACCGTGCTGTGTCAACACTGCGCCCATGGCATAGTCACTGGCATCCGTTTGGATCTCAAATGATCTTTGAAGATCAGGTAGTGCTAGTACTAGTGTTGTACTAATCTTTTCTTTCAAGGTGTCGAAGGCTTTCTGCTGTTTGCCTCTCCACTGAAACACCTTGTTCAATCATGTTAAAGCATGTAAGGGAGCTACAACTAAGGAAAAGTTAGAAATGAAATTTCTCCAATATTGTGCTGCTCCTAAGAAGCTCCTAACTTCTGTAGTAGATTTGGGTTTAGGCCAGTGTATAATGACTACCACCTTAGAGGGATCTATCTTCAATTCACCACCCCCTACTATATGTCCCAAATAATTCAAATATGTTTTTCCAAATTCACATTTCGAGAGTATAACATAAATTTTTTCTCTTTTCAAAACATCTAGTGTCTGCTTAACATGCTTTAAATGTTCTTCCCATGTTTTTCTAAATAGTAGAATGTCATACAGATACACAATAACAAAATCATCAAGAAAAGGTCTGAGTACATCATTCATTATTCTCATGAAAGTAACAGGAGCATTAGTCAAACCAAAAGGCATAACCAGCCACTCATACAATCCATGCTTTGTTTTGAAAGCAGTCTTCCATGCATCTTGTTCTACAACTCTGACCTAATGATATCCACTATGCAAGTCTAACTTGGAAAATTAAACAACTTCTTTCAATTGATCTAAGAGATCATCTATGCGAGGAAGGGGATAACGATTTTTCATTGTTATCTTATTCAGTGCTTAGTAATCAATGCACATTCTCCACGAACCATCTTTCTTTCTCACCAAAACGATTGGTGACCCACATGGTGATGTGATAGGTCTGATGAACCCTTTCTCGTGTAACTCCTGCACCTGCTTCTTGATTTATGCATTCTCTAAAGCGGACAACCTATACATTCCAATGTTAGGCAATGGAGCATCTTGCTGCAAAATAATATCATGCACTATTTCCTTTTTGGGTGGTAGACCTTTAGGTTATTGAAATAAGATATCATACTTTGAAACAACTTTTTCTAAATCAACTTGTTGTTTAGCATCATAGCCGTCAAATACATTGGTTTTATCAGGTTTCTTTTCCTTTACAACCATCAGTAAAAATTGTTTGCATGAATTTATCATTCGTTTCATTTGCCCTGAGTTTAGGAGATTATAGTTATTCTTGAGCTTATGAGTTCTTACAAACTATTCGATTCCATCTTTAACGAGTAGATACTTGTTCTCAGCTCTATAGAAAATAGCTTTTCTGTCATACAAGTAAGGGCTTCCTAAAACAATTCCACATATATCCAAAGGAATTATGTCTAACTCAACCTCATCTACAAATGCTGACCCAAAAGAAAACTTAAGTTTGCATTGTCTAGTCACTTGTAGTTGTGCTTTATCACTTAGCCATCCTAATGGGTATGGTTTCTTGTGAGGTGTAGTTAGTAATCCCAACTTCTTTACAATTGCTTCAGAAATTAAATTTACTGTGAGCCACTATCAAACAAAGTATCAATCTTTTGATGTTTGGAAATAACTCGAATATGGAAAAGCTCATCCCTTTTTCTCTCATTTTTCTTTAATAGTAGATTGTTGCAAAATTACTAGTAGATGCTTCAGACTTTTCTTTTATTACTGTGGCTACAATGTTTTCATCTCTGAGTCCTACCAATCTTTTCTGAATAGCTGCAACTGTCTTCTTTTTCTTGCCCTCGAACTTCTTAGGTCTCAGCTCCGGATGCAGAATCCAACAGTGCTCATCATCATGCCCATCCTTCTTACAGTGAGTGCATGAAGCCTTGATTTTCTGTGCAGTGTTGGCCTTCCTTGCTTTCCATTTCTATTTTATTTTCTCCTTATTCTTTCTTGTAGTGGGTTGGGATGATCCCCCAACTTCTGGATTTCCATTCTTTCCTCTAGCTTCTAGATGTGTAGCTTGAACAAATAGCTCATCTATACTAGTGGGATTAAACATGAGGATAGTGTGCCTCATGTAGTTTTGTAGACCACTGATGTACTTCAACAGAGTCTTAGGTGAGTCTAATGAGATTCCTAGAATCAATGCTCTCTTCCTAAATTCTTGGGTGTAACCTTGTACACTTTGGCCTTTCAACTGTCGAAGAGTTTGCCAGCTCATCATGGCTTGCTGCATATAGGCCAATGGATAGAACTGATTTTTGATTGTAGAAACAAATTCACTCCAGATAGAAATAGTCTTACCATGTCTCTTCATTTCAGCTTAGGTCCTGCCTTTCCACCAAACCAAGGCAGTGCCTCCCAGGCGTAGGCTGGCCAGCTGAATCTTTCTCTTGTCTGAATCAATACTCTACACTCTGCAATAAAGATCAATTTGTATGATCCAATTGTCCAGCTTCTCTGCATTCAACTCTCCATCATATATTGGTAAATCAAATTTAACATCTAGTTTAATCAAAGATGTCTTCTTTTTATGTTCAGGATTATTAGTTGGTGTGAGAAAGCTTTCTTCTTTCCCTTTACCTTTTGAGTGGTCATGGAGGAGAGACTCTTCTTCTCCTTTATCTTGTTTGGAGCCTGATGAATCTTCATATTTATGTTTTCTAAAGTCCTTATAACATTCCTTCTACCATGGACCTTATGGCTAGGAAACTTATCTATGAAATTGAGGTCTGGCCCCACAAAACCTTCCTCTGACATTGTCTGCTGAGGATAGACTCTCCCAATTTCAGGATTAGTTTCAACCAACTCTCATTTTCCTAATTTGAGCTTTGATCTAGTTAGCATTCAACAGCTAAATCCAACACAAACTTGTCTAACCTTAACAACCTATAGCTCTGATACCACTTGATCTGAAAATCACTTATGAATGATCTTAGTTAATTAATTAATTAATGTAGGTATTACAGACTCAGGTGCTGGTGTGTGTCTATGTTATCTTAGGCAATGGATCGATAAGATTGTAAAATACACAGACACTTGAAACAGTAAGAGAAACACAGCAAGCAAACAAAAAACACAACAATTTAATAAGGAGTTCACCCAATCCTCCTGAGCTATGTCTCCTGGTCCAGCTCTCAGTGGTGGCCTTCTTTATTGTGAGGAGCTCAATTTGAGTCTCCTGTAACAGATGATGGTTAGTAGGGTGGTACTTGGATTCCCCAAGCAACAAGAGTACACAGACTCCCCCTTACTAAGTCTCGACCTCAACTGGTCTTAATGGGATGAGTCAAATTTGGTACTCAGTTCCCGACAGATATCCTCACAGGGATTGCTTGAACCTCTCAGTCCCTCTCAGTTCTATCTGCTTGATGTTGCCTTAGGTCTGCAGGTCAGCTCGACTTCTCTGTTCTCTGCTTCTTGCTTCACTCTCTCTTCTGTCTCCTCTGTCTCCCTCCTTGTCTCTACTCTCTGTCTGTTCATGGCTTAAAGCCAATCTGTCCCTTGATTGTTTGCTTCCTCTTCCATCTCTTTGGTTCACCTACCTCTGTCTGCTTGGAATTCCCTGCTTCTGCGTCATCGCCACTGTGTAACGTTTCACAGAGAAGTGGCCACTTGTCTCTTATGAACTGAGTGCCAACTCTTCCTCGAACGGTTTGTTATTTAGGTTACTCTGTGAAATGATTCTTCCACCAGCTCAACGGTCAAATAAGACTTCAAACCTTTATATGCCTCAGCTTATTCTTCTGCCAAATCCAGTCTCCCATCGGGTGCAACCTCTGCTGTTAGATCTATGGCCTCCAGATCCTACGGTCATCGCTTTTATCGTGCGGTTGACTTGCTCGACCGTTAGCCTGCGATGAGAGTGGTTTTCTCTCTCATCCACCGAACACGCATCATTCAACGTATTGAATCGCTTGGTCCTCTGACAAATCCGCTTACTTCCCGAAACGCTTTCGATATTCCACAGGTTTTGGAGCGCGGGACCCGCCTTCGGTTTTAGCGCTTTTCCCATGGTTTTCTGGCTTCCCTTGTGACCGGGTGCTTCGGGGCTTTTCCTTCTCGAGGGTTTTTGCCCAGAGCTTTCAGAAACAACCTTCTTTTTCTGATCTAAGCTTCCCAACTGCCATTTTTGTGCCATGCACAATCCCCATGGGCCAACGATCAGCGCACTTTGACTGAAGGTCTTCGTTGCTCCGTGCTAGCTGCAAATTACCATTATGCAGAGGTCATTTCTGATAGCTGTACGATTTTTTGAAGTTTGTTATGATTTGAAAGAGTCATAGAACTCTGATAATTTTCAAGGATCCAATTCAGATCAAATTTAGATGGCTTTTGGTTAACTATCTTCATTAATATTGCTGTTAACTTATTTAAATTCTAGATGACTTTTGGTTAACCATCTTCATCAATATTGTTGTTAACTCATTTAAATTCAATGCAAGTTCACATACTCTCATGTACTCATCTCAGAGATGTCATCAATTGGATATGCTCCACCTTTATCTTTTTATATAGTATTGATTAGTAACAAATCTAACTAAAAATTTATTTAATTTAAAAAGTAAATATTATATATATATATATATAAATATAATATATTTATTAATAATTTCAAAATTACAAAACTAATTTGTAATTAGTTACAAACTTTTCTTTGACTTAACAAAAACCATTTATTTAAAGATAAAACATGTTCCTACATTAAAAAATATTTATTAAGTGAAAAAACAAATATTCAAATTTTGTTTTTTACCAACTATCAAATCTTATAATAATAAGGCTATTTAATGTACACAACCTTTTTAAATTTGGGTTTCTTTAGCATTTTCACCCCAATAATATCAAAATAAAAATATATTAATTAATTCATAAAACATTTAAAGATAAAAATTAAATAAATATTTAAATATAATATGTTATATTTTTAATTAAAAAAAATTAATTAAATAACAACATTAAAAACAATATTTTATACTCGAAAATAATTAAAAAAAATTTCCTTATTAGATCTCATATTATAAAAAAATAGCGACCAATATTGAAAGTGATTGGCAATGACTATTCTATAAGATGGTTTCTCACCAGATATTACATTTGTACAAGGAAATAAAAACCTCCCCAGTTTCTCGCACACAAAAATACTATGATAATAATAATAGAAACTCTAATTTAATAGTCACCGCTGACCACCCGAACTTCGGGTTAGAAGCAAATGTTCATGCAACGTTTTATTAATGTTTATTATGATCGTCTCGCTGGATATGGATGTCAGTCGCTTGGAAGTATTTCGAAATCCGCTTTCTATGGATTTGATTCTTTTTCACTTTTTGCAAGTAGTCTTAGCTTCACCCATAAACTCTTAGTTTAAAAAAATATAAACAATAAAAAAACAAAGTCCCATTAAGATCTCTTACCTCTTGATATTATTAATATAACCATAAAAAATCTTTTAAAATGATTAATTCTCAAAAAAAACTCATATTCATATCAAGATCATCTTTTTGAATTAGTAAGGGGCATGGCATCTTATCAGAAAACACATTTTCTTACCTATTAAATCAGCACCAAAAAATGGAGTTGTCTATAATGCGATTATTTGGAGATTCCGATGATCGAGGTTAAATTTTGATTTGTTGCAGTTAAAAAACCACATATTTGGATTCAACACTCTGAAAAACCCCTGGGATGCTTTGATTGTGCAAAAATTAGCTATCAAACTGCGATTCCAATAAATTACTGCTGGATTTTGACCGGAAAAAGCCACCAGAAAAATTTTCAAAAAACTGCATTATAGACAACTACCCAAAAAATTATAAATAAAAAAATATAATTTATTATTATTAAAAACGTTTTATTATAATCATTTGAATTATTAATTTTTTTGTTTTTTTGGTGCCGATGAAAATAGGGAAATCGATAGCAGCTCCATCTCTGACGTTTTCCTTCACTGGTCTATTTCCTGCTATAAATTTGAGAGCTCTGAGACTGGCATTAGCATTGATAATGGCCTCACGAAATATAAGGGCAGAGATGCATTGCGCTTTTAGTGTTATATCGCTCCTGATGGGTTTTTATTTTGGCCATGCGAGAGCTCAACTGAGCGAGACTTTCTATGAGCAGACGTGCCCAAATCTGGAAACCATAGTTACGAAAATAGTCACAGCTCAATTTCACTCGAATTTTCCTGCAGGCCCTGCAACTCTGAGGCTCTTCTTTCATGATTGCTTTGTTCGGGTAAACAAAAATGGAGTTCATATAAATAATATACGTGAAATGCTTCCTGGGAATTATTTAATTTTATAGTTTTGTTGTCATCTTTGCAGGGATGTGATGCATCGGTCCTTATTGACAGTACTTCCACCAACACAGCTGAGAAAGATGCCACGGAGAACTTGACGCTAAACCCGGCTGGCTCTGACACTGTTGTCGCCGCAAAGGCCGCTGTGGAGGCAGCCTGTCCCAACCTGGTCTCTTGTGCAGATATTTTAGCATTGGCCACCAGAGATGTTGTTCGGTTGGTAAGTTTAATATCAGCGATTTTTATAGGCAGATATTTTAGCAGTAGTCTATAACGTGACTTTTTGAGAGTTTTT
>APFE030657835.1:18298-35599 GCA_000404065.3 Pinus taeda
AAAAAATATGTTTGTAATTTTATTAATAAAAAAATTGCAATATAATAAAATGAATTTAATTGATTTATAATTTTTATTACTTTTTTAATTGATTTTGTACATTATGAGGTAGTGGAATAAGAAAAAAATTCATTTTAGAATGTGATGCATTCAAAGACACGAGAAAAAGTTATGGAAATATATTAGCATGAGTTTCTTAAAATTAAAAAAAGTTAAAAACAAAGAACTAATAATCCCATAAACTATTTTTAGTCCAATAAACATTCAAACATCATTTTATTTCATTTCATATATATTTATACTCATTTACAACTACCAAAATATATCTCAATATTTATACTTATTTAAAATACTACACTAAGTCCGATAGACTAATGTTTGGTCTTAATAGAGGTTAACCATTATCATCATCATCAAAAACCTCTTTGTATATAAAACGAATAAACATAAGAATTCAACCCAATTTTTATATATTGAATCAAATGAGTGCTTCTTGGCGCAGAAAATGAATAAACATGGGATTCAACCAGACTTAACTTTTATATATATTGAATCAGTATAGTTTTTTTTTGGGCAGACAGGAGGTCCTTCATATAGCGTGGAGTTGGGCCGTAGAGATGGATTAGTATCTCTAGCCTCTGAAGTGGCGGCCAATATACCTGCACCGACCTTCGATTTGGACCAGTTGAATGCTTTCTTTTCTGTAAAGGGCCTCTCACAAATAGACATGATTGCTCTTTCAGGTAACAATTTTGAATTATACCTATCTTCAGTTTTCAGTTTTCAGTGTCAGGTTCATGGGAATGTCAGATCAAGTTTCTTTATGAGTTTATTTCAATGTTCGTTTTTTTTTAATGAGCTTATTTCAATAGTAGATTTTGGAAATATGATGAATAGAAAAAAGTCAATTGTTTTTCCAATTTTTATTTGTATTTTGAATTTTCTAAAACTTAATTTCAATAAGTAAATATAATATTATTTTTTTGTTATAAATTTAAATTATAGGTTGATTATTAAATTTAATTTTAAAAATGTTGTTTTATTTGAGTAACATTTGATTGTTTTTTAATTTATTATATTTCAAAATTTATTATTGTTGGAAAAAAAGAGAGGAGAAACACAAAAATTAACACACAAAACACAACACATAAATTCTTTTTTTATTGATCACACAAATTTGATTATTTTTTAAGCTCTAACTTAACTAAAATTCGCTCTAGTTAACTCAGTTAACTAACTCTCTAAATTTATCTAATTCTGACATGCCCAAATAATTACAGTTTCTAACCAAACTAATAAATTTAAATGACATTTCAAAAATATTTCAAAATCTATCATCAACCTAATAAATGTAAGTGAGTGCAGATAGTTAACCTTTACATACTAATAGTTGCTTTGTTTGTCTTGTGAAGGAGCTCATACTATAGGAGTTAGTCACTGCAGCGGATTTTCCAACAGACTATATAACTTTTCATCCTCAAATCAAGTTGATCCCACGCTGAATCCTTCTTATGCCACGCAACTGCAACAGAAATGTCCCGTGAACGCAAATCCTAGCATCTTCGTAAACATGGATCCACGAACGCCCACACAGTTTGATAATGTTTACTACCAACTTCTACAATCTTCTGAAGGTCTGTTCAGTTCTGATGAAATCCTGTTCACTGATTCGCGTTCTTCAAGTACTGTGAATAGTTTTGCAGCGAATGCGGATTGTTTTCAAACTGCTTTTGTGACTGCCATAACGAATATGGGTCGAGTAGGAGTTAAGACGGGCAGCGATGGCGAAATAAGGGTGGATTGCACTGCCTTCAATTCATAGTTTGATGTTCTCTGGATTTCCCGTTTCATAGTGATTTCATATTTCAAGTTTGCTGAGGCTTAAATAAGATTTTTTTTTAATGTGAATAAGAAATTTTACATAATCACAACAAAGTCCAGGGAGAGATATATGTCCACTCTTAATCACAACAAAGTCCAGGGAGAGACATATGTCCACTCTTATCTTTATTGTAGATTGTGACAATTTTAATTAAGGTTATCTTTATTGTAGATTGTGCCAATTTTAATTAAGGTTTTTCAAATTCATTTCACAAATAGTTTGTGTGAAATTGTAATAAAGTTGTGTAATTGGAAATTTGGCATTAGGTGAAAATGTTATTGTGTATTTATAAGAGTGGTTGTTGAAATTATTATATATTTTTTGTTTTTTTATTTTCATATTTGTCTTGCATTTATATAAAGACAATATATTAGAGCTTTTGTAGTAAAAAGAAATCTGGTTTTCTAATCAATTTTGTCTTTCTAATGAGTATGGTAAAGTTATTTAATTAAATAGACATTTACAAAATTCTCACTCTCTAAAATTGAAACCTTGTGTGGTGCCACTATGGAAAGTGGGACTTCTTCTATTTTTGACCAAGAGGATGAGGGTCTTGATGATGTTATGATTTTGGGAGATCAAGATTAGACATGAGGACTCAACAAGAACCCAATAACCCCTGCAAACACATAGTTAGTAAATAGAGAAGTATCCTCAAGTATTTCCAAGCATGCTTATGAATAGACATCTTCTGACACCTATAAGGAGTCTCTTTCAGCTCTCGTGGCATTCCACATACCACTCAAATCAGTTCCATGAGGTGAATCCAATAAGGATGATATTCCACATACCATTGGATTAGTTCCACGAGGAGAATCCAACAAGGATGATCCAGACTCAAGACACCATGATTTTCCATGTTATTTCAGTTAACAAAGGAGGGGCATCTCCTGGTGTTGCTTGGGTTGACATATAACCACATTCCAATTTTCACCATAGAGTGCCTTAACTAGATACCATGTTAGTATCTACTCTACGCCTAGGCAACATGAAGCAATACACTTGTTTAGTATTAAAAATTTAATTAAAACACTCATAAAGATAACCACATATAAAGACAATGTACAAAATTATTTAATTAATAATATATAAAATCTCAATTACAATTAGAAACAAAATATATATCTTTTATTTCTAAATTATAGAAAAATAAAAATAAAAATAATGACTCATTGACCTATTGTGCTATTTTGAGTAGCGTGCTCCTTTTGAGTGCGAAGACAAACTCATCATTGCTAGTACAATCATTAATTGTTATGTGATAATATCAATCCTTAATATGTTTTTTCCATGCATGAACACGAAAAGAGTATTAATCATCATTTAAAACTTTCAAACAAACGTCTAATATTTTAAGATACTTAAAATTATCCTTCACAAAGCCCATCCTTGGCATATAAATTTTGCATGAATATTTTCAAAAAAATTCACGAGATTTTATATTTGTTGTCAAACACTTACAATTTCTCTTGGAATGGAAATTTTATCAAATAATTCCTTAACCTTCTTCACAAAATCTATCAAATAAAAACTTTTGTTACATTCATGAACATAGAAAGTGACATATTCTACACTGAATCTCAATTAATAGTTATTGTTGTAACTCCCCATAAAAATCAAAGGACATGCACCCAACATCAACAACCTTAATTGTAACATTGAAATAATAACATGTAACCAAACATGAATTCACACTAAAGCAATAACTTATACAAAGTCAACCATTCATGTCAGTGCAATAACTTATACTAAATTAAAAGCTCATTACTATATCAATTAGTTATCTTAAAGTAATAATTCATATGAAAAAAGGAAATTTTTTTATTTAGGAAATTGTTGTAACCGCTATGGATTTATTAGATCCATAAGTGGATTGCGCTCTAAAATCACGTTCGGAATGAGAATCTCCCTACTTAGGGTTCATCGTGGATGCTCAGATCTTGCCTTATGACTCTCCTCAATTCTCCTGTTCATTCCAAGCCCTCCTTGGTTGAGCATTAAGCCACATGTCAACCCAAGGAGGAGGGGCCATAGGTCCCTCCAACCCCTTGAAAAAATATACCTTGTTTGTCAACTCTGACCCATGCCAATTGACAGATCTGCACTCGTCTACCAACCCTAACCCTAATAACACCAAATTTGTTGATGCCATCCAGTCTAGCATGACGAACATCAATGACCAAGAAAAAATTGCATCCACAACACAAAGGAACACCAATACATGCATAATGAAATCAACAAAGACTCCATGGGTGCATGGCCCCAACAAGACTGAATGGAAATATCCAATTAATACAATATCACGCTTTGATTTGCAAGTTCATTGGAATTTGGCCAACCAAAAATTCCCTTCTTCACTAGATTGTGTAGCACTAGAAACCCAAAGCCCACTATGAGGTCAAACTTGGTTCCAAGTGTTCCTTCATTGTGATCTTCTCTCATTAAGAAGATCAAAAAGATGTTATGGATGTAGGTCCATATTTTTTAAACTCGGTAGGTTTTTACATGCACCAATGGATGGCACAATTTAAGCCAAGTAAGGAATTTTTCTCACGGGGTCTTGTCTGGATACGCATGTACTCCCTCCCATTGAATAATTTGACCCAAAAACGCTACAAGACATAGGTAACAAGTTGGGAAAAATTGTCTGCTTGTCAGAGCAAACAAAGCATAACTTTCACACATCCTACGCTTGAATCTACATCTATATGAACATATCAGGCTCCCTTCTTGAAGTAATAACTCTTGAATATGAGGATAGGAACTGGTTCTAGACATTTGAATATGAGCATTTTCCTTTTCACTGTAGGAAATTCCACAAGAATGGGTACCTCTACCAGGACTGCCCACTTAATGAACTTGAGCAATACCCTAAAGATTATAGAGCCACAAATGGAGAAGGATTCACTAATATCCCCACCAAAAAGCACCAAAAAAAATTTATGCCCCCCTACAGCCCCTAAATGCCAAGCGACCAAGAACAACTTTGAAATGTTAGGATACCTTCTAGAGGAATTAACCAACCTAGAGCAAGAGCTCATTGTGGAAGGCCATCTTGAAATTTTGGCCAAAAAATCGATTGAAGAACATAGGAAAGGAAAAGTCGAGTCTGTTGGCCCTCGATTTTGGTCTATTTTTGCTAAAGGAAACTTACTTAATCCATATATTTTCCACTATATCCATCCCATTTTGATGTATTTCATGTCTATTCAGGTATTTAATTTTAATTTTTCAAATTCTAAAGTTTTTATGAAAATTTGATTTCAAGTGCAAATTTTGACAGATTCAGAAATTCCCGTAATAGCTATATGGATGACATGTTTGTAGGACACCACTTGGGCACAAGTTTGATGCATGGATGGAAATCTTGGGAACTAGGACTAAGCTAACTCCACTTGGTTCGATCAGAACAAGCTTTATTATGCCCATTTAAGGCTAGTCAACTATGATTAGTCACTTAGAAAATCCATAGAAATAGAGCAGTTTTGAGATTTTATGGGATTGACCATATTTCTTTGGATGGAATTGATGAATTTAACTTAGATAGGCGAATATGAGTAGATATGTTTGTTAGAAATATTATAGATCAGTTTGTTTCACAAAATTTCTATTTAAAGCCAAGACTTTGATGGCTTAAGTAGTAACTTTTGCATAATTTCATGTTGAAACATTTTGGAGTTGAAAGCTAATTTGAAGAACCTTTTCTACTACTATTTTTTTGTTCAATAATGTGGATGTGTGACTGAAGTTTAAGCTTCTGATATCAATCTTCAAGTGTGCAAAGCAAGGGTGGAGGGCCCCCATTCCAAGCTAAGTACACTTCTTTGTTTAGACTAGTTTAATTTTCCATAATCTGGCTATTTTAGAACTTGTTTACATGCTTTGTTTCAGATTGGTTTATGGTTAATCTGTGATGATTTATTTCATTAAATATTATTTTTTTCAGAACTTTAGTAAGACGGGATAACAAAGTGTTCAAGTTGAGCACTCCTTCTGTTAAATTGGTGAATTGTAACTAGTTTTTCCTTGATTACATGCAAGCCGTTTTCTTATGTATTTTTGGTTTTCAATTGATAGCATTATGGTGAATGAATTATGATGGAAAATACCAATGGTATCTTAAGTTAAGAGCCTCCCTTCATTGATGATTTGTCCATCTTAAGCTATTAATTTCTGATTTCTGTTCATCAAGTAATAATTGAGGAAGAATTGGATCTCTTAAGTTAAGAGCCATTTCAGTTTTCCCTCTTTACAAAGTGAATTGGAATTGTTAATGTAGGTTATATTTGTAATATGCACTTCTTTAGTTTTTGAAAAACTTGTCTTTCAAGTTTGACTACATTTGATATTCATATATAGTGGACTTTCCTTCAAGTATTACCAACCCAGATTGATAAAGAATATTTGTGTTAATTTGTGTGAATAAATTAGCTCAACATTTTGGCGTCGTTGCCGGGGAGGCAATTATTGACATAGTCAATAGGAAGACAAGAAAAAACTCTAAAAATTTCATAAAACAAAAATAAAAAAATTAGTTACATTTCTTTTGGTTATGTTTCTTTATGCCTAGAAATAGAGATACTCAAGGTAGATTTATTAAAAACCCCCCACAAATAGAGGTAGGACCATCAAAGCTAACAACACCAGTTACTGGTAAACCAACAATTGAGGAATTCGAAGAAAAACAAAGAACTGGACAAAGGTTAACTTTAATTGAGAGGCAAACTTTGTTAGCCTGGGAGGTAAAAAGAAAACAATCATCAACTTCAGGGAAACAAAAAGAAACTGTTAAAGAAAAACAACCTATTCTTGAATCTATAGGTCGACCTGTCTTTGAACAAACTGAACCTCAAATTGACATTGAAACAATCAAAGCTATGGTAGAAGAGGGACATGGATCTATTATTCTTACTCCTGAACAAAGACTTGAATATGAGAGACAACAAAGAAAATGGAGAAGACAAAGAGAGGAAGAGGCAAAACAAGAAAATGATAGAAAGGTAGAAGAGGATAGGAAAAGACAAGAAGATGGTGGTGATCACGAAACTACCTTTGGCTTTCCAATAGTAGATACAAGTGCAATATTAGGAGAAGAGGTGAAAATGAAAAATATGCCAACTTCTGTATTGCCAGATTTTTATGGAATGTCAACAGAAGATCCTGATTCTTTTATGTTGGAATTTGATATCCTATGTAGAACATATTGATACACTGATGATACAGACAAAATTCGTCTCTTTCATGCTACATTGAAAGCAACAGCCTTAAAATGGTTCATGGGTTTATGAGAGCAAACAATAGCTTCTTGGGATGATATGAGATCAATCTTTCTTAAAAAGTATCAAGCCTATTGTAGGCCTAGGGACTCAAAGGAAGATGTTTTCAGAATGACACAACAAGAGGAAGAAAGTCTAGAAGAATACTTAGAAAGATTTGCATATAATCTACAAAAATCCAAACAACACTCTCTAAATCAAGAAACCATTCGAACAATATTTCTCAAAGGTATAAGAGATGAATATCTTGAAATTATGAATGTGATGGGCAAGGGAGATATTTCAAACTTTCCATTTAATGAAATTGCTAAATTATGTCAAAAATATTCTATAGGAAGATCAAAATCTAGAAAGAGAGATGGGAGTTCAAAGCAGCAAAATCAGCAGTAGGAGTAGTAACAAGAGCAGAGATAGGAAGCTTGTTAGAAAACTTCAAAACTGACCTCCTAAGTACATTAGGAACTCAGGTAGATGTTCTAAAAGCAAATAAGAAGAAAGAAGAACAAAAACAAGCTTTAGCAATCTTTTGTTCCAAATGTAGAAAGAAACATCCATTAAGAGAATGTCCTTTGGATAGTGTTCAAGTATGTGGTCTTTGCACAGAAAACCATTCAACAGAAAATTATCTAAGGTTGAAAGAATTGCAAATGAATCCAATGGAAGAAGTGCAAGGAACAAAAGGTTTCTATTATGTGGCACCATGAAGACCTTGGAAACCAAGGATTCCTCAACAAAATCTGCAACAGTTCCCTCAATAGAACTATCCATATCTGCCTCAAAGTTCTTGGAATACTCCAATGCCATGGAATGCTTGGCCTCCACAACAATATCCAAACCAACCTACACAAGGATGGAGAGGATATGGTTATGGAAGCCAGCCACCTCAACAATACCAACAACAATACCAGCAACAATATCAATAGCCATTTCCATATCAACAATATCCGTAGTCCATGCCATTTCCACAATAAAATTCTGCATATCCGCAATCCATGCCATTTCCGCAATAGAATTCTCCACCATTACTAACACAACCACAACAGTTACAGCTACCTTCGAACCAGCCCAGACCAATTCAATTACCAACCCAACCAGTGGCAAATCCAAACAATAATATGGATAAACTTGCATACACTGTAGAAGAAGCAACATATTTTCCAACATATTCTATTCTTCTTGTAAATGATGTCCATTTAAGGTCTGGAAAGGTGCTTACAAAATATTCTCCTCCAATCATAAAAGAGCCAATTGAGCAAGGAGAACAACATGAAACATCACAATCTGAAACACATATTCAAAAAGGAAAAACTATTATAACTCAAACACCACCCTATCCTAAGAGGTTATCAGAGCAACAAAAAGAAATGAACCTTCCTGAATTTGATATATTGAATGAATTGAAAAGTTCTTGTGTAAAAATTCCTTTATTGAAAGAAATCAAAGAGATACCAATATATGTTAAAACAATAAAGGAATTATGCATTAAGAAAACAAGTAAAAAAAAAAGGATTCTACTACAATCCAAGTCATTGGCAAATTAGTGAGCCTCATGTCGACACAAACAGTGGTAGAGAAATATATTGATCCTGGTATCCCTATGGTTACCATTTCAATAAATAATTTCTCAGTTCCAAACACATTAATAGATTTGGAAGCCACTATAAATGTAATGACTATGGAGACAATGAATAATCTGCATTTAAACAATATTAGATCAACTTCTACAATTCTAGAGTTAGCAGACAGATCTAAAGTTGTACCAGAAGGAATACTAGAAGATACCGCAGTCTCTTTGGATTCATGGGAGTATCCTATTGACTTCCTTATCTTACAGACAAAAACAAATTTGGGAGGACATCCTCTAATCTTAGGAAGACTATAGTTAGCCACGACTGATGCCTTTATAGGATGCAGATATAGAAGTATGATTATTTCACATGGAGATGAACGGAAACACATTACACTTTATTCATCTGCATAATCACCTTCTTTAGAATCAATACTTGAAACTCAAGAACAACAATAAACTAAAACAATTTTAAGTATAAATCAAGTTTTTGACCTTAGAGAAGAAGAAGAGAATGAGGATTTAATGGATCTTTTCATCCCAGAACCAAATATTTCAGAGCAGCTTAGAGGGATTCAATATGAAGCTGCAAGTAATCTTTTGAATCAATGTTTTCAGGAAACTTATACAATTCAATCCTTGCGAATCTCTTTTACAAACATTTTTCCTGTAAACACAATTACCATTTCAACAACAAAACAATTGAAATATATCCTGGAAAACATTTGAACATTGGAAACCATTTGTAATGGTCACAAGAACAAGAGGTAATTGCATTCTTACAAATATACTCAAAAGCTTTTGCCTGGGATTATACAGACATGCAAGGAATCCATCCCAATACATGTATCCACCACATCTATACAGATGATCAGATCAAACCAGTGAGGCAGCCTCAAAGACGAATGAATCCTATGATGAAAGAAATAGTGAAGGAATAATTGCAGAAATTGCTTAAATTTGGGTTCATCTATCCTATTTCAGACAGTCAATGGATTTCTCCATTGGTAATAGTATCAAAGAAAAATGGGAAGTGGAGGATATGTGTAGATTACCGGGAATTAAACAAAGCAACATTAAAAGATCATTTTCCGCTACCATTCATTAACCAGACTCTAGACTCATTAGCTGGAAAGAAAATTTTCTCCTTCCTAGATGGGTTTAGTGGGTACAATTAGATTAGAATAGCAACAGAAGACCAAGACAAAACAACATTCACTTGCCCATGGGGAACCTATGCATATGATGTCTTGCCATTCGGGTTATGTAATGCACCTGCAACTTTCCAAAGAGCAGTGCTTGCAATATTTGTTGATCTAATCCATGAATGTGTAGAAGTTTATATGGATGACTTCACGGTATATGGAAACACATATGACGATTGCCTCAACAATCTTGAGAAAGTTTTGAAGCGATGCATAGAAACAAATTTGTCATTGAGTAATGAAAAATTCTATATGATGTTGACAGAAGGCATAGTTTTGGGACACCATATTTCCACCTCAGGAATTAAGGTGGATCCAACAAAAATACAAGTCCTTGTGAATTTAATGCCACCTACAACACAAAAAGAGGTAAGGAGTTTCCTGGGTTATGCAGGCTACTATAGACAATTCATAGAAAACTTTACTAAAATAGCCCAACCTCTATTCAAGCTATTAGCAAGAGATGTTCAATTTCAATGGACAAATCACTGTCAAAATGCATTCGAGACATTGAAAGAAAAACTATCTATTGCACCTATTCTTCATGGACCAAACTGGTCTCTGCCATTTCATATTTCAACTGATGCGTCTGATACTACGATAGGTGCATCACTTGCACAGAAAGAGAAGCTATTCAATTATGCAATATATTTCAAAGCAAGAACTTAACACCTGCAAAATTGAATTATACAGTCACAGAAAAAGAAATGTTAGCTGTAGTACATGCAATAAATAAATTTAGGCATTACATAATAGGATACCAAATATTTATTCATACAAACCATTCAGTAATAAAATACTTGATTAATAAATCTATCACAAATGGGAGAATAACAAGATGGTTACTGTTAATGCAAGAATTTAAAATTACAATTCAATATCGACCAGGTAAAGAAAATCAAGTGGCTGACTTTATTTCACGAATACATTCACCCAATGATCCAAATCTAGTTGCAGATAACTTTCTAGATGAACATTTATTTGCAATAGCAGTAAAATCACCATGGTTTGCAGACATAGCAAACTATCTATCTTCTGGGAAATTTCCAACACAGTTCTCAAAGAAACAAAAGCGAAAAATCATTAAAGGAAGTTCTAGATATAGTTGGGTAAATCATGATTTGCTTATACTGGTTCAGATTTAATAATAAGAAAATGTGTGAGAGAAGATGAGATATTAGAAATCCTGAAAGCATGTCATGATGAACCATGTGGTGGTCATTTTGCAGATAAACGAACAGCCTACAAGGTGCTGCAATTAGGCTACTACTGGCCAGCAATATTCAAAGACTCCAAGGCATATGTCAAGCGGTGTGACAGTTGCCAAAGAATAGAGAGACCAATAGTATCAGATAAGATGCCACTCAAACCACAAGTTCTAATAGAACCATTCGATCAATGGGCTCTAGATTTTGTGGGACCAATAAATCCACCATCAAATGGCAAGAGGTACATCATGGTATGTATAGATTATGTCACTAAATGGGCAAAGGCAAAGGCAGTCACAAAAGCAACAAAAAACAAAGTGGTCACCTTCCTCTTTGAAGAAATATTTGTAATATATGGAGTGCAAAGATAGATTGTAACCGACTAGGGAGCACAGTTTACTTCAAAACTTGTTCGAGATCTTACAAAAAAATATAAGATAAAGCACCGAAAGTCCACACCGTATCATCCTCAGGGAAATGGACAAGTGGAAGCAACAAACAAAGTCCTAGAGAACATAATGACCAAAATAGTACAGTTGAACAGAAAGGATTGGTCAAAAAACTAAGGGATGCACTATGGGCATAGAGAATCACATGGAAAAACACAACTGGATTTAGTCCATACCAGTTAATGTATGGAAAAGAGGTCTCACTGCCCATAGAATTTCAGATACACACATATAAATTGGCAACTGAACTCGGACTAGAAGTGTCTGAAGCACAACAACGGATAATGGAATTAAATCAACTAGATGAACATCGCCAGCAGGCAATAGAACACACAACATTGGTGCAATAGCAACGGATGAAATGGAATGACATATTTATCAAGAACAAGACATTCAACAAAGGAGACTGGGCACTACTGTTCGACTCCAAATTCAAATATTTCAAGGCCAAATTCACAACACACTAGTTAGGGCCATATGATATAGAGGAAATCTTTGATAATGGAGCAGTTCAAATCAAGACAATTGACCAGGAGTCTACATCATTTTTGGTAAATGGACATAGGTTCAAAGTTTACAACAGGCCTATTGACAAAGAAGAATTCATGAAACAACTGATACAAGGAACAGAACTGGAAATAATGGCACAGCAGACCCAGCCATATTCCAGTGCTACAAAAGAATATATATTATATATTATATATATATATATTATAATAAAAAAATAAAAACAAAAATATAAATATAAATAAAACTGTTTTCTAGTGAAAACCAGGAAACTGGCGCCAAGCAAACAAGAATTCATAGAAGAAAACCAACATGTTTTGGACTGTATGAATTCACACTTTCTTGTTCTATTTTTATCACAACTTTGAGTTGCGGGAAATACTCTATACAAGCATGACTTGAGGACAAGTCAAATGACAAGCAAGGGGGAAGGTCACACAAGAAATTTAGTTGTGCAACTGAATTGATGACGAAACTTGTATTGTTCACAGTTGGGACCTGAAACAACGACAGAGGGACCTAAAATATTAGCAAAAACATGTACATATTGCATAAAAGTGTGCATGGCAGAGGGACCTGAAATATTAGCAAAAGCATGTACATATTGCATAAAAGTGTGCATGGCAGAGGGACATGAAATATTAGCAAAAACATGTACATATTGCATAAAAGTGTGCATGACAGTTGGGACCTGTGTTATGAAATAATTGCAGAGGGACTTGAACAACAACCAACAATTCAAGAACCAGAACCAATGAAGAATGTAGAACAGGAAGCATAAATACATTCTATCTTTCAATCTATCTAAGAAATTTGATCATCAGACTTCATCTAGCTTGTAAAGAATAGTAGACATCATCCAATATTATCAAGGAAGTACAAGTATAGTAAGTACACAATTTTGCTCTTGTAAATTCAATTTTTTTTAGAAATTTTTAGTGTTTGTTAAAATTGAGATTAGTACCTAAGTATATTTTCCATTACCTCCACCCATTATCCTAAGTATCATCTTACATTTATGCATATCCTATAACCCTCAACCATAACCTAAGTACATTCTATATTCATTTCATATTCATAACCTTGTACATCCTATATTCATTTCATATTCATAACCTTAAGCCTATACCCCTAAGTATTTTTCCTCAAAGCAAAAAGGGATCAAAAGAGAATGCAACATGATGGTACTTGCACAAACAATTCAAACATTAGACATGGAGATAATTTTAAATATGACCTAGGTGGTCATTTTAAAATTATGAGAAATATTTAAACAAGGGAATATGTGCATATTTTGAAAGGAAATACAAAAATGAAATGTATTAAACATAACATTTTTACACGCATAACAAAAGTGGCAAACAAAGAAATGATATTAGGCGGGGGAATATAATTATAACAGGCTTGCAATAATATGATTTCACAGTACACAATTCATATTATAATGAGATTGAAGTCGTGGGTTGTGGTATGAACGCAAACAGAGTTATGATGCACACAAAACATCATACACTTGCATGGCTTATGTGTTCAAATAATTCAATTATGGATGATGTGTTGGCAGGTCTGTAAATGGTATAGAAGGACAACCACGACCCGCATACAGACAAGCTCAAATTTAAATCATGGAAACAGTAAGGGAATATCAATGAAACGATAGGTGCAATTGGTCAAAGGACCGACATGCAGGCATCATCCAATAAGATGTGCTTACAACTTACTTAGCCAGAGCACGGTAAAAAATTTGAAAACGGTCAAGAAACTTAAAAACCAAAACCTCTACGCCTCTCAGAACCATTCTACCGATTGCTCAAACGCATTTGTTTGCCATCATCGCCCTTAAGAGCTTAGGAGAATAGTGGTGAAAGTGCTAAACATTTTGACAGAGGAAGCGAGGGAAAAACATAACTGAGGCTGTGGAGAGATAAGTAGGTAAATTAACGGAGATAGCGCAAGTCAGTTACCTAAAATCTCGTGAAAATTTCAGGTAAGACGAGATTTGATTTGCTTCCATAAGATCACAAAGGTGAAGTCGAAATTACAATCACTAATTTTTTTGTAGGAACTGCCTGTCATTTAAACATTTATATATCTGTTTATGCCACCAGTCAGCACGCTAAGGCGTTGAAACGAATCTTGAGGAGATATGTGGAGCGCTAGTAACCATGAGTCCAACAAGTAGCTAGGTAAACGCCAAAAACTCACCATGATTCCAGAAGGTTATAAATGCAAGGTTTAGATAAACAAACAATGAATTTAATGGAACGGAGAATAAACGGTCATGCATTTCCAAAAAAGGGTCTGTTCATAAGTGTTAATTGCATACACTAAGGTTTTGAATAAGAATGAAGCACATAATTTGTGTAAAGAAAACAATTAATTACACCTGTGCGTATAATCAGGCAGTTCGATCAAATCCTAGTTTGATGCATGAAAATGTTTAATTAAAACAGAGTATTTGGGTATGTATTGCACATTTTTAATACACAAATAGAGTAGGGGTTTGCATGAGCTATTGAACGACGAACAAAGGAGTTTTTTTATGATGCTGTTACAACCAGGGCAGAGTTGAAAACTATTTTTTTTTTGGTTATATACAACGCTAAAGATTATGCTTGCATGATAATTTGTACAGAGAACAGTGAATCAAAAATTATGCTAATGGAATACTGGTTTGCATGATGAATTGTATAGAGAGCAGAGAAAAAATGCCTTGAGATTACATTAAGAAACACAAAATTATGATATGATTATTTTGTTTTCTTATGTATTTCTTTTTCAAAACAGAGTATAGTTTTTTTACAGAGATATATAAGGCAGAATGTTTGAATGTTTGGACACAATAGGGGATTAAAAGAGAAACCGTGTTGCTGCAAAAAGAAAAAAAAAACAGAGGCCAAAGTAGATTGAATTAAGCTATTGAACAAGGCAGGTAAGCTTCTCTAACTTGAAAAAATTTATTTTACGAAATAGTATTTGTTATTTGTCATTACAAAAGATGAAGTTAATGAAAACAAAGGCTTACATTCATTGGTTTACAGAAACAATGACAACAAGGATAGAGCCAAAGTTTCAAATAGAAAACTAGAAAAAAGAAACCATAGAGAAGTTATACCAAGCAGGATTGACAGGATTCTTGCAGAGATTTAGTGGCCACAGTGAAGAAGTAACAAGGGAATTTATCAACAATTACAACCAAGAACAAATAAGGGTAGGAAATGTAATAATTCTTGTGACTTAGGAATTCTTTTCACAAGCACTGGACCTCCCGATGATAGGAGAGAATTATCATAAAGGCTTGCATATCAAGGAGAAAGCATGGACTTTATTCCTTGAAAAGAATAGAAAAGGAACCTTTGATAGGACCAAAGGTATACAAAGGGAATGGTTCAATGAACCATAGGGCGAATTGGTTCTAGTTATACAAAAATTCCTTACATGTAATAGGGGATATAGTGTTGCCCATCTATATCACATCTGACTCCTACAACACATTAAGGGGGAAGATAATATCAATCTGCCATACTTTCTCTTTAGAAGCCTCTTAAAGATGATAGAGTTAGTAAAACATGAACATAAGCCTAGAGAAGCACAAATTTATCACCGGAGGTTGATAAAGATCTTGGTTGAATATCAAGTAATATCATAAGGGATGATTTGGAGGGAATTCATGAGTCAAAACCAGTTCAATGAACAGATCAATGAGGGACAGAACAAGGTAGAGAAGGAAACCAAGGGGGTGATGAGCTCACCTTTCTATCCTAGGACTAGAGCCAAAAAGAAAAATAATACAGTGATGCATGAAATTGAAGTGTCCATCATGTCCATTCCTAGGAGGTTTAGAAACAAAAATCCAACTGAGATAAATAGCAAAGAAAAAGAAGTTCAAATAGTAGACACATGTTCAATAGAAAAATAGGTAGAGGATGATATTGAAAAGGAAGCATTGGAGAGAGATTCTTATTATGATGACGTAGTAGTAGCATCATTAATCAAAACTACATAAGAGCTTGAAAAGGAAATAAACTTGGGCAAGATTAGGGAGTTAACAGACCAACTAGAAATCAACAAAATCTTGGAAAAACATTTGAAAGAAGAAAACAAAGCAAGAAAAAAGAATAATGCTAGATCAGTTAAAGAAAATGAAAGATTAAATGAAGAAATAGGAAGATTTAAAAGAAAGAATGATCTATTCTCCAAACAGGCATTCAAATGGCTAAAAGAGAAGAACATGTGGAAGGCTAAGTATGAGAAGCAGAAAGTTAAGGCCACTTTATGCAGAGAATGACATGATACAGGTATGGACTATTTGATAAGAGCAGCACAACATGAAGCATCAGAGATAGGAACTGCATCTACAACATGGATCAAGAGATCAAAAAGGAATAAGCAAGCATGAGGACATGGTTGATGATCAACAAGGGGGAGATGTTGGCCTTCGATTTTGGTCTATTTTTGCTAAAGGAAACTTACTTAATCCATATATTTTCCATATATTTTCCACTATATCCATCCCATTTTGATGTATTTCATGTCTATTCAGGTATTTAATTTTATTTTTTCAAATTCTATAATTTTTATGAAATTTGATTTCAAGTGCAAAGTTTGACAGATTCAGAAATTCCTGTAATAGCTATATGGATGACATGTTTTCAAGACGCTTGAGCACGAGTTTGATGCATGGATGGATATCTTGGGAAATAGGACTGAGTTAATTCCACTTGGTTCGATCAGAACAAGCTTTATTAGGCCCATTTAAGGCTGGTGAACCATGACTAGTCACTCAGAAAATCCATAGAAATAGAGTAGTTTTGAGATTTTATAGGATTGACCATATTTCTTGGGATGGAATTGATGAATTCGACTTAGATAGGTGAATATGAATAGATATGTTTGTTAGAAATATTATAGATTGGTTTGTTTCACAAAACTTTTATGATGGCTTAAGTGGTGACTTTTGTATAATTTCATGCTAAGACATTTTGGAGTTGAAAGCTAATTTGAAGAACCCGTTCTACTACTATTTTGTTGTTCAATAATGTGGATGTGTGACTAAATTTTAAGCTTCTAATGTCAATATTCAAGTGTGTTATGAAACCAGCTCAATAAAAGACAGAAAAGATAGATCAACGCCTTAGAATTCAGCCTCTTCGAGGGGGCAACCTCCTTTACATTACATAAATGAACAATTCTTGGATGATTCAAAT